>PVJI01030428.1:0-14204 GCA_004026765.1 Micronycteris hirsuta | reverse complement strand
TTCCTCCATACCTCATATAACTCCCTTCAACATTTCATACAATAAAGGCTGGGTGGTGATGAACTTCTTGAACTTGACCTTATCTGAGAAGCACTTTATCTGCCCTTCCATTCTAAATGAAAACTTTGCTGGATAGAGTATTTTTAGATGTAGGTCCTTGCCTTTCATGACTTGGAATACTTCTCTCCAGCCCCTTCTTGCCTGTAAGGTCTCTTTTGAGAAATCAGCTGACAGTCTTATGGGAATTCCTTTGTAGGTAACTGTCTCTTTTTCTCTTGCTGCTTCTAAGATTCTCTCCTTATTTTTAATCTTATGATGGTAATGTAATTATGATGTGTCTTGGTGTGTTCCTCTTTGGGTCCAACTTCTTTGGGACTCTCTGAGCTTCCTGGACTTCCTGGAAGTCTATTTCCTTCGCCAGCTTTGGGAAATTCTCCATCATATGTGTTCAAATAAGTTTTCAATTCCTTGGATTTCTTCTTCTCCTTCTGGCAGCCCTATGATCCGTATGTTGGGCTGTTTACAGATGTTCTGGAGGTTTCTGAGCCCCTCCTCCGTTTTTTGAATTCTTGTTTCTTCATTCTTTTCTGGTTGGATGTTTTTTTATTTCTGCTGGTCCACTCTGTTGATTTGAGTCCCAATTTCCTTTTTATCCCTATTGGTTTCCTGCAGATCTCTCCTCATTTGTTCAAGCAATTTCGATAATTTTTTGTCGAATTCTGAGAGCATCCTGATTACTAGGGTTTTGAACTGTGCTTCTGATAGGTTGTCTATCTCTTGGTCGGTTAGTTCTGGAGCTTTGATCTGTTCCTTTCTTTGGGCCATTTTTTTTTCCCCTCGGTGAGCCTGTTACTGTGAGGGGGGCGGAGCCTTGGGGTTCACCTGGGCAGGGAAATTCACATTCGTTGTGCTGTGATGTAGCCTGTGGGGGCGGGACCTGAGAGCACAATGGCGCCTGCTCCACTCTCTGCATCCACACCACCTCTGCAAGCAATTTGAGCCCCTCTGCGCTGGTTCCAGGGGTCGCTCCGGGGTCGGTGGACGGGCTGCACAGCTCCAATCCCCCATGGGTCTCCCCAATGAACTCTCCTGTGAGGCTGGGAGTTCCTCCCGCCGCCGACTCCACCCCCACAGGTGCTCTCGATCTGCGCCAATGGAATGCGCCCTGCTTTCCCTCCCGGTTTGTCTGCACTCAAATGTGGACCTGCCCGGTCCACCAGTCTCGGCCCCACTGGGTCTGGATGAGCCAGGTGCTGGCCACGCTTTGGTCAGGCACCCCTGTCTTGGTGTGCTGCAGTCCTGCGGGAACCGCCCCTCTAACCAAGGTCCTGCCATCTGCTCACCAGCTCACTGCAGAGTTGCTGAGCGCTCTCCCTCCGCCCTGCTCCTACCGGCTCACCTGACTGGATGAATGTATCTTTAATTCCTTGGTTGTTGGACTTCCTCTCAATTCGATTTTCTGTCAGATCTGGCTGTTTTTGTTTAGATAAATTTCTGTTTTTTTCCTTGTTTGGCTGTGCAAGGTGGCACGGAACGTGCATCTATGCCACCATCTTGTCAGAAGTCCTCTTTTTTCTTTTTTTTTTAAGTTAAATATTTTATTTATTTACTTTTAGAGAGAGGGGAAGGGAGGGAGACAGAGAGGGAGAGAAACAGCAATGTATGGTTGCCTCCCACATGGCCCTCACTGGGGACCCGGCCTGCAACCCAGGCATGTGCCCTGACTGGGAACCGAACCGGGACCTTTTGGTTCCCAGCCTGTGCTCCATCCACTGAGCTACACCAGCCAGGGCAAGACTAGGCTTTCTTATTTGACCCCACTCTTCTTACTGTCCCCACTCCTGAAGGCCATGCAGAAAAAAAAGTCTATTCTTGCCCCTGCTCATCAGTTTTACCTCTTTATTTTGCCTTCTAGATTTCTGTTTTCTAATTTCACTTACTAAGGAGCTGCCCACCTGGCAGCTATGTCTCATGTTCCTCTTCACTGCCCTCAACTGGGCTGTTGGCCACTGCTTACTTTCCTGCTGGCTGGCCACTTCTGGGAGGCCCGTCTTCTCTAACCTCTTGAAAGGACGTGTCTGTTTTCTGACCAGTTGAAGAATCTTATGCAACCCTATTTTGTTTCTGCACTCTTTCTTTATTATCTACAATTCCATTGTAAAAATCCATTTAGATGTGGCAATCTTTGTCAAGGCCATGTTCTATAAACCATCTTTCCAACTCCCTGTGAGTAATGGGTTTTGGCTAACTCTCTTGTCCTCTTGTTAGGGTACTTGCAGCCTCCTGGTTTCTAGTAGTTATGTGCTTGCACATGATTTCCATTACTTTAGAGCTCCATCATCCCCACAGGTGTTAATGAGCAGAGAGTCACCACTGAACTTCTTAGTAAGGTTGGTACCCCTGTCATTGGCACATTCCTAATGCCTTGGTGAGTGTTGTGTCCTTTAGGCTTTTTCATGAAATGTAACCCTTTTGTGGGTCTTACATAATAAAACCCTTCCAACATGCCCATCTCCCTGTCACCTTATATGTTTTACTTTATTTTCTCCCCAAAATCTCAGGTGTTTCTGTTTTGCTCAGTCAGTGTGGGCTTTTGAACTCTCTAAGCTTCTAAGGGCCTCCCTACTTTTGGTGAGTTTTCTTACTACAGTGAGCATGTCTATTCCCCTGAGGTCCTTGACTATGCATTAAATCTCATAGCCTAAGAATGTGTTCCCAAGTCAATAAATTCTTGCATATCCAGTCTTATGTTATAATTTTTTAAAAAATTATCACCTGAGAATATGTTTATTGATTTTAGAGAGAGAGGAAGGGAGGGAGGGGGGTAGAGAAAGAGAGTGAGAGGAATATCAATGTGAGGAACATGTATTGGTTGGTTGCCTCCCGCATGTGCCCAGACTGGGATTGAACTTGCTGCCTTTTTAATGTACAGGACAATGCTCCAACAACTGAGTCACCTGGCCAGGGCAGTTTGAGCTTTCTTGGTCAAGCACCATCAAAATCCAATCTTAGGGGTACTTCTTGGCACCTGCTGATATATACTAACCAGTTCTTGTGGCTCGTTTGGGGTGAAATCTCCTCTCAGTTTTTTCATTATTTTTATGATTGACACTATTACAGATGTCCCCATTTCCTCTCTGCCCCTCCCTACTTTCACCCAGCCCCACTCCTCCTTCCCTCTAGCCATCACCACACTGTTGTCTGTGTCTATGAGTTATGCATACATGTTCTTTGGCTAATCCCTTCACCTCCTTTCATCTAGACTGTCCCCTTTTCTCTGACAGCTGTCAGTCTGTTCCATGTGTCCATGCCTCTTTTCTGTTTTGTTCATCAATTTATTTTGTCCATTGGATTCCACACATAAGTGAAGTCATATGGTATTTGTCTTTCTCTGACTGGCTTATTTCATTAGCATAATAATCTTCAGGTCCATCCATACTGTCACAAAATGTAGGATTTACTTCTATCCTGTGGCTGCATTGTATTCTATTGTGTGAGTGTACCACATCTTTTTTGTCCACTCATCTACGATGGGCACTTGGGCTGTTTCTAGATCTTGGCTATTGTAAATAATGCTGCTATGAACATAGGGGTGTGTATATTCTTTCAAATTGATGTTTCGGGATTCTTAGGATATATTCCCAGATGTGGAATTGCTGGGTCAAAAGGCAGTTCCATTTTTAAAGTTTAAAGGCAACTCTGTACTGTTCTCCATAGTGCACCAGTTTGCATTCCCACCAACAGTGCATGAGGGTTCCCTTTTTTCCACATCCTCATCAGCACTTGTTTGTTGATTTATTGATAGTAGCCATTCTGGCAGGTGTGAGGTGATGTCTCATTGTGGTTTTAATTTTCATCTCTCTCATGATTGGTGATGTTGAGCATTTTTTCATATGTCCATTGGCCATCTGTATGTCCTCTTTGGAGAAATGTAAATTCAGGTCTTTGCTCATCTTTAAAAGGGTTGTCAATCTTCCTGGTGTTAAGTTGTATAAGTTCTTTCTTTCTTTCTTTTTAGAGAGATGGGAAGGGAGGGAGAAAGAGAGGTAGTGAAACATCAATGTATGAGAGAAACATTGATCAGTTACCTCTTGCACACCCCAACCTGGGACCTGGCCCACAACCCAGGCATATGCCCTGAGTGGGAATGGAACCAGTGACTTTTTGGCATGCGGGACAACACCCAGCCTAATGAGCCATACCAGTCAGGGTGAGTTGTATAAGTTCATTATAGCATTTGGAAATTAATCCCTTATCAGATGTATCATTGGCAAATATGTTCTCCAGTATAGTAGGTTCCCTTTTCATTTTCTTGATGGCTTCTTTTTCTGTGCAGAAGCTTTTTAGTTTGATGTAGTCCCATTTGTTTATTTTTTTTTCTTTATTTCCCTTGCCGTAGGAGTCATACTTGCAAAAATATTGCTACAGGAGATGTCTGAGATTTTACTGTCTATGTTTTCTTCTAGGATTTTTATGGTTTCATGACTTACATTTAAGTGTTTTATTCATTTTGCATTTATTCTTCTGTATGGTGCAGTTGGTGGTCTAGTTTCATTTTTTTGCACGTACCTGTCCAATTTTCCCAACATTATTTATTGAAAAGGCTGTCTTTACTCCATTGTATGCTGTTACCTCCTTTGTCAAGTATTAATTAACCATATAGGCATGGATTGATGTCTGGGCTCTCTGATCTATTTGCCTGTTCTTATAACAGTACCAGTATGTTTTGATTATAGTGGCCTTGTAGTGTAGTTTGATATCAGGTATTCTGATCCCTCCAACTTTGTTCTTTCTCAAGATAGCTGAGGCTATTCAAGTTCTTTTTCTGATTACATATAAATTTTTGGAATATTTGTTGTAGATCTGTGAAATATGCCATTGGTATTTTAATAGGAATTGTGGTGAATCTATAGATTGCTTTGGGTAGTATGGACATTTTAATGATGTTAAGTCTTCCAATCCATGAACACAGTATATGCCCTAATTTACTTGTATCTTTCTCAGCTTCTTTCTTCAATCCTATAATTCTCCAGGTACAGGTCTTTTCCTTCCTTGGTTAAATTTATTCCTAGGTACCTTATTTGTTTGCTAATAATCCCAATAGTAAATGGGATTATTTTCTTTGTTTCTCTTTCTGACAGTTGATTGTTGGTGTATAGAAATGCCACCGATTACTAAATATTGATTTTGTATCCTGTTTCTTTGCTGAATTCATTTACTAGCTCCAGTAGCTTATTGGTGGAGTCTTCAGGGTTTTGTATGTACAATATCATGTCATCTACGAATAATGACGTTTTTACTCTCTTTTCCAATTTGGATGCCTTTTATATCATCTTGTCTGATTGTTGCGGCTAGGACTTGTAGTACTATATTGAATAAGAGTGGTGAAAGTAGACATCCCTGTCTTGTTCCTGATCTTGAGGGAAATACTTTTAGTTTTTGCCCATTGAGTATGATGTTGGCTGTGGGTTTGTCATATATGGCCTTTATTATGTTTAGGTATGTTCCCTCTATTCCCATTTTGTTGAGAGTTTTAATCATAATGGGTGCTGGATTTTATCAAATGCTTTTTCTGCATCTATTGATATGATCATGTGGTTTTTATCCTTCATTTCGTTTATGTTGTGTATCACATCTGTGGGTGTTGTACTGACCTTGCATTCCTGAAACCAATCCCACTTGATTCTTTTTTAACGTATTGCTGGATCTGGTTTGTTAATATTTTTATGAGGATTTTATCATCTGTATTCATCAGGGATATTGGCCTATAACTTTCTTTTTTTGTAGTGTCTTTGTCTGATTTTAGAGTTAACATAATGCTGGCCTGGTAAAATGAGCTTGGGAATTTTCCCTCCTCTTGAATTATTTAGAATAGTTTGAGAAGGAGAGGTGTTAGTTCTTCTTTGAATTTTTGGTAGAATTGACCTATGATGCTCTTTGGGCCAGGGCTTTAATTTGTTGAGAGTTTTTTTGATTACTGCTTCAGTTTCACTAGTTGCAATCTATTTATTCAGATTCTCTGACTCTTCCTCATTCAGTTTTTAAGATTGTATGTTTCTAGGAATTCATTGATTTCTTCCAAATTGTTCAATTTATTGGCAGATAGTTGTTTATAATATTTTATTACAGTTCTTTGTATTTCTTTGGTGTCAGTTGTCACCTCACCTCTTTCATTTCTGATTGCATTTATTTGGTTTCTCTCTCTTTTTTTTTTCTTTATGCATCTGGTAAATGGTTTGTCCATCTTGTTTATCTTTTCAAAGAATGAGCTCTTGGTTTCATTGAACTTTTATATTTTTTTAGACTCTGTTTTGTATATTTCTGTTCTGATCTTTATTATTTCCTTTCTTCTACTCACTTTGTGGTTTTTTTTTTTTTTAGTTCCTTTAAGTGTAAATTTTAGTTGTTTACTTGAGATTTTCTTATTCACAAGGTAGGCCTGTCATGCTATGAGTTTTCCTCTTATGACTGCTTTCACTCTGTCCTGTAGATTTTGAGTTCTTGTATTCTCATTCTCATTGGTTATCAGGTAACTATTGATTTCCATCTTGATCTCATTGTTAACCCGTTCATTTTTTAGTTGCATATTATTTAACCTTTATGATGGTGTGTTTTTCATTTTTATTCCCCTGTGGCTGATATTTAGTTTCATACCATTTTGGTCAGAGAAGATACTTGATGTGATTTCAGTCTTATTAAATTTAGTGAGATTTGTTTTATGTCCTAACATGTGGTCTGGCCTAGAGAATGTTCCATGTTCACTTGGAACATTCAATGATCAGTGAAAAGTTCAATGAAAAGAATGTATATTTTGCTGCTTTGGGGTGGAATGCTCTGAAGATATCAATTAAATCCATCTGATATGCTATAGGCCACTGGTTCCTTGTTGATTTTCTGTCTGGAAGATCTATCCATTGATATCAATGGGTTGTTAAAATACCCTACTATGACTGTATTACTGTCTCTCTGTTTATGTCCAAAATGATTTACTTCACATATTTAGGTGCTCCTATGTTGGGTGCATAAAACTTCACCAGAACTATATCCTCTTGTTAGATTTATCCTTTTATCTAGTGTCCTTCTTTATCTCTTTATGTAGTGTCTATTTATCTTCATGTGGTGTCCTTCTTTGTCTCTTACTATATAGCCTTTGTTTAAAGTCTGTTTTGTCAGATATAAGTTTTGTTACCCTAGCTTTTTTTCATTTCCATTTGCATGAACTATCTTTTTCTATGTCTTTAATTTTAGTCTGTGTGTGTATTTCATTCTGAGTTGAGTTTCTTGTAGACATCATATATGTGGGTCTTGCTTTCTTACCCATTCAGCTACCTTATGTCTTTTGATTGGAACATTTCAGCCAGTTACATTTAAAGTGATTATTGATAGGTATATATTTATTGCTAATTTTATTCTTTTAACTCTGCTCATTTTTTTTTGTTTGTTTTTTTCTCCTTCTTCTACTTCTCAAAGCAGGCCCTATGACATTTTTTGTAATACTGGTTTGGTGGTAACAATCTTTTTTAGCTTTTTCTTGTCTGGGAAGCTTTTTATTTTTCCTTCAATTTTAAATGATAGCTTTGCTGAGTGAAGTAGAGTTGGTTGTAGGTAGTACTTGCTTTTCATCACTTTGAATATTTTGTGCCAATACCTTCTGGGCTGAAATGTATCTGCTGAGAGATCAGCTGACAGTCTTATGGAAACTTTCTTTTAGGTAATTATCTGCTTTTTTCTTGCTGCTTTTAAGATTCTCTCTTTGTCTTTAACCTTAGCCATTTTAATTATGATGTGTCTTGGTATGGGCCTCTTTGGGTTCATCTTGTTTGGGACTCTCTATGCTTCCTGGACTTGTGTGTCTTTTTCTTCCACAAGGTTAAGAAAGTTTTTGGTAATTATTTCTTCAAATAGGTCTTCTTCTCTGTCATCATCTTCTTCCTCTTCTTCTTCTTTTTCTCCCCCTTCCCCACCCCTCTCCCTCCTCCTTCTTTTCTTCTTCTTCTTCTTTTTCTCTCCCTCCCCACCCCTCCCCCTCCTCTTTTTCTTCTTCTCCTTCTTCTCCTCCTTCTTCTCCTTCCTCCTCCTCCTCCTTCTTCCTATTCTTCTTCTTCCTGATGTGGACTCTGGCCCACAGTGTCTACCATGTTGTGGATGAGGTGAACAAATTCACACGGACTACCAAAGTCCTGTGGAGAAAAAGGGACGGCATGGCCACTCTCTCAAGGAGAGAGCGCCTCCACCCTTGCCTTGACAGGCTTTTATTTGCTTTTTAATAGCATACATCAAAGAAGGTTCTCATTCATTATGCTCAGGTTTGCTTTAGGTAATTACTTTTTACAATAGCAAAGGAAAGGATGTTACTGATTACTTCCTACAGATTAACAAGGAAAATATGTTGCAAATGCAAGGGAACAATAAGAGTAATTGGTCTGGTTACACTTCAATCCTTAGGAGAATTAGCACAGACTTCAGGAAGTTACTTTAAAGATATGCAGTAAGCATTTGCTGCTTCAACTCAGGGTGAGGGAATTTTAGCAAGAGCAAGTCTCAAAGCAGCCTAGGTATAGTGCAGGCCTGGTCTCCCATGGGAGAACCAATCTGTGGGTTTGGTGTCCCATGTGCCACCACATGCCTATGGGCTTTCCAATATGGCCGAGCTACATTTGCCATTGCCAGGCAGATCAGTTCCCTATATCTTCCTCCTCCTCCTCCTCTTCTTTCTTCTTCTAGCAAGCCCTTTAACATTTGTTGCAGTGCTGGTTTGGTAGTAACAAACTCCTTTAGCTTTTTCTTGTCTGGGAAACTCCTTATTTCTCCTTCAATTTTATATCATAGCCTTGCTGTTAAAGTATCTTTGGTTGTCGTTCCTTGCTTTTCATCACCTTCGATATTTCAGGCCACTCTGTTTAGTAATCAGATGGCAATCTAATTGGTCCTCCCTTGTAGGTTACTATCTGCTATTCTGTTGTGGTTTTTAGGATTCTCTTGTTGTCTTTAAGCCTTGTCATTTTAATTATGATGTGTCTCAGTGTAAGCCTCTTTGGGTCTAACTTGTTTGGGATTCTGTGAGCTTCCTGGACTTGTGTCTTTTTTCTTCACTAGATTAGGGAAATTTTCAGTCATTATTTCTTCAAATAGGTTCCTGATTCCTTGCTTGCTCTCTTCTCCTTCTGGTATTTCCCTGATATGGATATTGTTACACTTCTTGTTGTCCAAAATGTTTCTTAAAACCTCCTCATTTTTAAAAAATTCTTTTTCTTTTTGTTGCTCTTCTTGGGAGTTTTTTCCTCTCTTGTCTTCCAAAACACTGCTTCAGTCCTCTAATTCATCTAACCTACTGTTTATTCCTTCCAGTGTATTATTTATTTCAGATATTGCATTCTTTATTTCTGAATGGTTCTTTTTAATGGCTTCTATGTCTTTTTTCATGTGGTTGAGTATCCTTATAATCATTACTCTGAACTCTCTATCTGATAAATTGCTTGCCTCCATTTCATCTGGTTCTTCTGGAGAATTCTCTTGTTCTTTCATTTGAGGTCTGTTTCCTTATCTTCCCATTTTGGCTGCTTCTTTGTGTTTTCCAACTTAGCTGCTAAGCTAATCAGCCATCAAATGGATCAGTGTTAAACTAATCAAGCTATGATCAGCAGCCAGGCTTAAGCACCACAAGGTGGGGCTACTGCTTCCCCTCAGGCTGATGCCACTTGGAGAGGAGTGCTCTGCCTGAGAAAGATGACTCCTGCAGTATGGGGAATTACTCAGCACAGGCATCCTGGTAGCTGTTCCTTCAATTGTCTCCCTAGAGCTACCAGCCCCAGGCTCTCCTCAAGTGTCTCTAGTCCAGTCCACTCTTCCCTCCCTCTTACAGAGCCCAGGGTAAGTGGCTACAAATGAAATTTTGTGCATTGGCCCTCTAAGGTGCTCTCTGTGTCTCTAGCTGTCTCTCCCTGGCAGACAGAAACTCTGCTTTTTTTCATAGCTGGGTGTTATATGGGTTCCTTTCTGGCTCTGCTGTAGACTGGGGAGCCAAACTCGTGGCTTAGACCCCTGGGCAGCTGAAATAACCCTCCAGAACTTCAGCTGTCACCTGTGGGAGCCCAGCCAGCCCTCTCATGCCTCCTCTGCACTCCTTACTTAGGTGAAGTGGTTTCTTCTGTCTGTCTGTGGTTATAAGGCTTCTCTCCAGCTAGTGTTCAGTTGGTTATTCTGGATGATTTTTCTGTAATTTAGTTGTAATTCAATATGAGTCCTGGGAGGAGGTTAGCGTAGCTTCCACTTACTCCTCTGCCATCTTGGATCCTTTCTAATAGGTTCTCAAACCTTGCTCTTTTCCTTCTCCTTCTGGTGCCCCTATGATGTGGATATTTTTATGCTTCATGTTGTCCCAAAGTTTCCTTAAACTATTTTCAGTTTTTTTAATTCTTTTTTTTTTTTTTCTTCTCTGATTGGGTGTTTTTTCTACCTTGTTGTTCAAATTGCCATTTCAGTTTTCTGGTCTTTTGAACCTACTTTTTATTCCTTCCAGTGTATTCTTTTTAATTTTTAATTTAATTTAAAAATCTTCACCTGAGGATATGTTTATTGCTTTTAGAACAAGAGGAAGGATAGGGAGGGCAGAGAGAGAGAAGGGGTGGGGAGATAGAGAAAGATAGGGAGAGAGAGAAAGCGAGAGAGAGAGAGAGAGAAAGAAACATCAGTAAATTGCCTCCGGATGTGTCCTGACTAGGGATTGAACCTGCAGCATAGGTATGTGTCCTTTCTGGGGATTGAACCTGCAACTTTTTATGTACAGGATGATGCTCCAACTAACTTAGCTACCCAGTGAGGGCTTTCCAGTGTATTCTTCATGTCAGATATGGTAGTCTTTATTTTTTTTTAAGATTTTATTTATTTATTTTTAGAGAGAGGGGAAGGGAGGGAGAAAGAGGGAGAGAAACACCAATGTGTGGTTGCCTCTTACATGCTCCCTACTGGGGACCTGGCCTGCAACCCAGACATGTGCCCTGACTGGGACTCAAACTGGCGACCCTTTGGTTTGCAGACCAGCATTCAATCTACTGAGCCACACCAGCTGGGGTGGTAGTCTTTATTTTTGACTGGTTTTTTTTTTCATGGCTTCTATGTCATTTTCATGTGGTTGTAGTTTTCACTAAGTTCCTTGAGCATCCTTATAACCATTTTTTTGAACTCTAGATCTGAAGATTGCTTGTCTCCATCTCATTTAGCTCTTTTTGCTGGATATCCCTTCTGTTCTTTTCATCTGGGGCCTGTTTCTTTGTCTCCCCATTTTGACTGTCTCTTTTTTTTTTAAGATTTTATTTATTTCCTTATTTATTTATTTATTTTTAGAGAGAGGGGAAGGGAGGAAGAAAGAGAGGGAGTGAAACAGCAATGTATGGTTGCCTCTTACTGGGGACCTGGCCTGCAACCCAGGCATGTGCCCTGACTGGGAATCGAACCAGGACCCTTTGGTTCCCAGCCCGTGCTCAATCCACTGAGTTACACCAGCCAGGGCCCCATTTTGTCTGTCTCTTTATATTTGTTTCTATGTATTAGATAGGTGTGCTATGACTCCCAGTCTTCATGTATTAGGTGTCCTATATGACCCAGTGGTGTGGTCCCCTTGATCTCCTGAGCTGGGTGCTCTAGGAATGTCCCTTGTTTGGGTTTTATGGGCCCTTCTGTTGTAATTGAGTCTTGATTGCTGTTGGCCTCATTCATATGTGGTACAACCCTCAGGCTGACTATGGGGCTCAACTCTCACCATGCCGTGTGAGCTGCTGTGCAAATGCTTGATTACCTGGGGGTTGCAGGTAACAAAAGAGCTCTCAGTGGATTGTAGCAGCACTAGAAAACTTGTAATATGATGAAAGAAATCATCACAGTTCAGGAGTAAGCACTTAGTTCAGGACTTTTTCCTGACTTGGTCTCCCCAGAATTTCAACTCAGTCTTGTAAATGCAGGTAATCTGCTGGGCTATACTTGGGTTCTCTCTCCTTGCACTGCATCCTGGAAAATCATTAAAGACAATAAGCTTTTTGGGCTGTTACCATTTGTTCTCTGTGTCTCCAGGATTACTATTCTTTGTTACTGATGCTAAGTGTCTTAGAAGACAGACCCAGTGTTCTTTTTACTGCAGGTTAAAAAAAATTAATGCTGTTTTCCCTGAAATTGAAAATCAGTGCAATGTTTTTACCTCATGTGTAGTGTAAGAAAAACCCTGCCAAATGCCAAGTGAGTTAACACACCACCTTCAGTCTCCACAGAACTATGGTGTGCCCACCTAGACCAGCTATCTGTATTCTCTTTTATCAGGTCCAGCAAGTCAGCAGCTCAGTTCTTCTGGAATTTAACCCTAATTGTAGGCCTACAGCCAGGCGAGGTATTAAAGTTGCAGAAAAACAACCGATTTTAGGGGCCCAGATACTGTTACCAAAACAAGCCCTCTCCCCCTGGGGTCTTCCTGTACTATGGTTCTTCTTGCCTACTGCCAGGTGTTAGGAACTGCGGCTCTCAATACCAGAGTTTGGTAAAAAGGAAAGGAACTATTTATTCAAAAGTTATACGGGTTTAGAGTAATGCCAGAATTCTACTGATAAATCTCAAAGTCCCTTTAAAACAACCACACACACACACACACACACACACACACACACACAGAGTCCTGTCTCCCCTTGCCTAACCAGTCCAGTCAGGTACCGTATCTCAGGAAAAGAAATAGAAGTCTGTAGCTTGGCTAGACTCCTGGTTCTCCCAGTAATCTGTGCTTGGCTGGGCAGGTCTCCCACAGTCCCAAGCTGTGTCGCTGGGATCTCCGGTTCTTAATCCAAAACCACATGGCCCCTCCTCATGGCCCACCAGCAAGACTCCCTTTACCCCTTTTCTTCCCGCATGGTCTCCCATTGTCTTCCATCATTGTCTCCATCCTACATTGTCTCCATCCCACATGGTGGCCTGCCTTAAGTTTAAATCCCAGCCTGGAACTTCCTCTACAACCCCATTTCCGACTCCTCCCACAGTTGGCTATACCTGCCAGCACTCACGCATTTTCTGCCTTTCTTGGCTGCCATAGTTAGTCTGGTCAGGTGTGGCCCCATGGTGTGGAGTGAACCATCTCCAAGCTCTCACACCTTCACAGTAACCAGGGGAGCTGCCTCCCACTTACATCATGGGTTGATCATGCATGCCTTTTTGGCTCCACTCAGGCTGGAAGACTAGTCTGCTGTTATTGATATGTAAAATAACTGTTTTTGCATATCAGATATGAAGCTAGCCTGCTGTTGATAGGCAAAATAACTCAATGGCCCTGCTCCATGTCTCCTATCCCCCAGCCAGACTGGAGGGGGTGTGGGCCCTGGCTGCGCTCCATTACACTAAGGTAGCTCCTGAGGGAGGCCATTGTTATCTTGAGAGGACAGGCTTCTGCAATGTTATCCCAGGCATGAGAACTGCCAGCTCTTACTGTGGAGGATGGGCTTGCTCTGTAAGCTCTGAAGTTTCTGGTGGGGACTGCAGAGCTAAATTACTTAGGGGTATTCACTGAGATGTCCATTCCTTATTCCAGGTGTAAGCTCATGCAAGTAGACATTGAATTACTACAGAGCTTGTGAGAAGGAAAAAGAAACTCAGGGAAGTCGCCAGACAAGTTAATTAAAAAAACTCATCAATTTTCTAAGAGAAAAGATCAAACAGTATGTTTGGCCTTCTTTAAATCTGTTTCTTACAGATTCCTCAAATCTGTTCCCTTTTGGAAGCATTCTGTTTTTGGAAAGGCAGTTTAAAGTGCTTTGTGAATCAATTCCTCAGCAGAACAGCCTAACTGGTGAAAATTATTTAAAAAGCCAACCAATTAAAGTTCCTAGAAATCATTCTAAGGCTGTACAACAAAGGAAGGAACATTTAATCGGGAAAATTTATTAAACTCTGTAAGAACACCGAAAGAGTCTTAAGTCATGAGGTATTGTTACGGGAAAATGAAGCGACCAAACTCCTGATGAGAGGTATAAGTCATAGACCCTTTATTACGCATGCGGACCCTAGGGAGAAATCTCCAAATCTAGGGCCCTGAACAAAGACATGAGCTGGCATATATACTCTTCAGAGATGCATGGCATACGTAGTACTTCGGGAGTCAGGTTACAAGCAAAGTAAAACCTGGTTACAGAGAATAGATCAGTGAGATTGTCTCAGAAATGCAGATCCCCCCATCT
>PVJI01030427.1:0-14216 GCA_004026765.1 Micronycteris hirsuta | reverse complement strand
CTCTGATGGCTAATGATGTTGAGCATCTTTTCATATGACTCCAGGCCCTCTGTATGTCCTTTTTCGAGAAGTGTCTGTTCATGTCTTTTGCCCATTTTTTAATTGGGTTTTTTGTCTTCCTGGAGTGGAGTCGTATGAGTTCTTTATATATTTTGGAGATCAGACCCTTGTCTGAGGTATCATTGGCAAATATGTTTTCTCATATGGTTGGTTCCCTTTTTATGATGATAGCCCTTCTAACAGGTTTCAGATGATAGCTCATTGTGGTTTTGATTTGCATTTCCAGGATGATTAGTGATGTTGAGCATTTTTTCATGTACCTGTTGGCCAGAAGTAGACTAAGCAACAGATTTTCATGTGTTGATTTTTTTACTCAGTTTTGAAATATTTGCATTTCAGGAACTGATTATTCTCTTTATATCAGACAGCAAGTAATTTAAATTGTGTGGAGTAAAATTTTACATTACACTTTCTTTTCTGTAACCTAGTTATTTTGGATATATCCCCCACAAGGGAGAATGATTCCTCTTTTCTTTTTTTAATGTGTGATTGATGTATAGTCTATGCAGAAAAAAAGCACGTCATTATATAGAGTTCAATGATTTTTCACTAACATAACCAGCACTCCAGAAGCCCTGTTTGTGACCCTTTTTGGTCACTGCACTCCCCAAAAGCAGCTATTATCCTGACTTCTAATCCCACGGATTAGTTATATTGACTCTTTTTAAACTTTATATAAATGAATTATAGGCAATTTATTTTTATGTGTCTGCCTTCTTTCATTCAGTGTTATATTTATGAGATTGATTGATACTGTTGCCTATAGTTGTAGATGGTTCATTCTCATTGTATTCATTCCATTATTCCAATATAACACATTTGATTTATCCATTCTCCCATTGATGGGCATTTGGATAGTTTCCAGTTTGGAGTTTTATGAGTAGAGCTTTTAATGAACATTTTCATGCTTGTCTTGGTATACACATGCATACATTTCAGTTGAGCACATATAGGTCATAGGGTTACATCTGATTCTCTCTAGTAAATAATATCAGTTGCCCCAAGTAGTTTTGACAATTTACACTACTAAGGGCAGAAATTGAGAGTGCTAGACTCTTCATATCATCACCAACACTTGGTGTTTTCTGGTAGGTGTGTGTATTGTTATCTTGTGGATTTAATTTGCATTTCCCTGATAACTAATGAAGTTGAGCACCTTTTTATGTTTATTGGCAATTCGAATATCCTCTTATGAAATGCCTATTCAAGTCTTTTGCCAGTTTTCCTATTTGATTGTCTGTCTTTCCCTTATGAATTTTTGGATATATGTATATGTGTGTATAGTATGTATAAATGTAAATATATACCATAGAACATCTATATGCAAGTCTTTTGTAAGAAATTGCAAATATCTTTTCTCACTCTATACCTTACCTTTTTATTTTCTTAATAAGATATATTTTGATGATCTGAAGTTTTTAATTTTAATAGAGATGACTTTATAAAAATTTTTTCTTTATGGTTTATATTATTTTGGCCCTATTTAAGAAATCTTTTTTTTTTTTTTTGCTTCAAGGTCATGAAGATGTTCTCTGTTTTCATGTAAATTTTGCTGTGTTTATATATTTATTCGTTCATTTATTCTAACTTTCACATTTTGATCTGCAGTCTGTCTGGAATTGACTTTGTAAATAATGTGTGGTATGGGTCAAGAATTTTTTCCCCATATGGATATGTAATTGACCTAGCACCACTTATTTAAAAACCATTTTTTTCACTGCACCTGGTTCTGTTTTAATGGGATAAAGGAAACCTTGTTAGACATGGTTAATGATGTGAAATGTAGTCTTTTTAGTATTTCTAATTTATTCATTTTTTATATTTTCAAGATTGAAGAACCCGTGTGTGATAATTCAGAAATTGAGGGAAACCTGAAGGTCAGTAAATTCAACTTTAGCTATTTGTCCTTAAACTCATAACAGTAATTGGGGGTGGGGCAGGGCGAGCATAGCCTAAATTTGAACTGCTTTGAGAAAAAGGAACTACTTTTTCCTCTGTGTTATTGCCAAATTTTATCCCGGGGTTGTAAGTCAGATAATTTGTATTACAATCCTAGTTTTAATCATACACAGAATGTGGTTGATAATTATATTTAGGATTCAGAACCAGAGAAAGAGAAAGAATTGTTAATATTTCTTGCTTTTTTACTTTATATCTAAGGGTACAATATGTTTCCGTGTTCCTGGTGTTCCTCCTAATACTTTGACTCTCAGAATGAGAGTCAAAACAAATAAATTTTGCTATGAGGATAACGAACTCTGGAGTGATTGGAGTCCAGTGATGACTACAGGTAAGGGAGCAGCATTTCATTAAAATTGAAACTGCTGATGCATGGAATCTAGGCTGAAGCAGCAAATAGGATGGGAGGGAAGGACTGTTCTGCATTCTTTGTTTTTTAAAGATTTTATTTTTATTTATTTTTAGAGAGAGGGGAAGGGAGGGAGACAGAGAGGGAGAGAAACAGCGATGTATGGTTGCCTCTCACATGGCCCTCACGGGGATCTGGCTTGCAACCTAGGCATGTGCCCTGACTGGGAATTGAACTGGGATCCTTTGGTTCCCAGCCTGTGCTCAATCCACTGAGCTACACCAGCCAGGGCAACTGTTCTGCATTCTTGATGTCAGCCAGAGAGTATTACATTTGAAATGCATTTTCTGTATCATTACTGTCAAATTACCCAGGGTTAATTTGCAATACATAGTTCTTTGAAAATCCACAATCTGAATGGTGTTATCTTCTGTTCTGTCCTATCTTTGTTTTTATTAACAACCTGAACAAAAATATAGAAGATAGGCATGATTAAATCTACAGATTGTGCAATGCTAGAAGACTAATCTATGTGCCGGTGATAGAATCAAGAGTAGAACGGTGACCCTTGATGGCATTTAATAGGGATAAACCTATATCTAGGCTTGAAAACATAAGTTTCATTTATTAATTGAGAGGCTAAACAAAATATGTGCCAGGCTCAAGTATTGGATTGAAAACACCTGTGGTTTATGAATGTGTGTGTTGTAGGGTGGGGTACAGGGTTTTATTTGACTGTAAACTCAAAGTGACTGAACATTGGACCCTTAAGTGTCCCTAAAGGTGTATGCAGTCATAGGTAGCAGTGATAGTGCAGCACCTGAAATGAGGGAGTGCTGCAGGGTGGGGCACAGTGTCCTGGCCACATCAGAAGTGTGTTGTATTCATTCTGGGCACCACATTGTAGGAGGCGAATCAACAGACTGGAGTCTATCTTGAAAGGTAATCGGGATGCTGAAGAATCTCAAAATTGAGGAAGGAACAGTTCATGAAATAAGCTTGGGGAGTCGTGATTGATGAATCCTAACATTTGAGGTGTTGTCATGTAGAAGAGGAAATAGGCAGGCTCCATGCCTTTTTTGTGGCTCCATGGGGCAAAATAGGACCAACTTAAGGACTTTCTAACAGCTATCTAACAGTCAGAGACAGGTTGTTGAGGTAGTCAATTCCCTATTAATTGAGAAACTGAACAAGATATGTGCCAGATATGGTTGTATTAGTTATATATTGTTGTATAACAGATCACCCCCAAATATAGTGGCTTTAAAAACACATATTTACCATCTTACAGTTTCTTTCTGTGTGTCAGGAATCTGGGCACAGCTTATCTAGGTACCTCTGGCTCAAGTTCTCTCATGAGGTTACAGTCAAGCTATCAGTGGGGACTAGAGTGGCATCTGAAGGCCTGACTGGAGCTAGATAGTCCACTTCCAAGCTCACTACTAATGTGGTTATTGGGGAGCCTCAATTGTATCCCCCACAAAAATTATGTTCAAGTTCTAACTCCTGGTATCTGTGAATGTGACCTTATTTGGAAGAATTTTTGCAGATATAATCAAGTTGAAATGAGGCTTGGAGTAGACCCTAAATCTAATGACTAGTATTCTTATAAGAAGAGAGGGAGGGGAGTGGGACGGGAGGGGAAGGGAGGGGGGAGGGGAGAGGCTGCAAATAACTGTAATTAAACAAAAAAAATTAATTAAATAAAAAAAAATTAAAAAAAAAAAAAAAAAAGAAGAGAGGGAAGATGGCGGCTCACCTCTTCACACAACCACATCAAAATTACAACTAAAATATAGAAAACCACCACTGAGGAACAATAGAAATCAAGCTGAATAGAAGTCTGACAACTACGGAATTAAAGAAACGACATCCATCCAGACTGATACGAGGGGTACAGACGTAGAACAGGCTGGTTCCACACCCATGTGGATAAAAAATCGGGACGGATATCTCGGGAGCGAGGAGTCCCGTCCCCACAACTTCTGGCTGCAAAAACCAGTGGGGATTAAGTCGGGGGAAGAAACGGATGAAGCACCAAGCAGTTCCTCTTCTTAAAGAATCCACACACAGACTCACCTACTCAGACTCACTCCCTCTGAGGTCTGGCACCCCAGGGCCAATGCACCCAGTGGACAACTACAGACCACATTAGAGCACTACCACCCTGCCCCTGCACAGCTGATCCTTCATGGAGGGTGGAGGTTGGTGGTCAGTGGTCACAGCCAATCCTTGCAGCTGACTGGACTGGATAAATCCCTCCCATAAAAACAACCAATTAGAACAACAAGAGGAAAAAAGAATCCCAAAACCCGAAGATAGTATAAGCAGCCTTTGGGGCAACTTCAAGAGGTCCAACATTCACATCATAGGGATGCCAGAAAGAGAAGAGAAAGAGCAAGAAATTGGAAATCTATTTGAAAAAATAATGAAAGAAAACTTCCCTAATTTGGTGAAGGAAATAGACATACAAGTCCATGAAGCACAGAGAATCCCAATTATGATGGATGCAAAAAGGCCCATTCCAAGACACTTCATTTTTTTTAAGATTTTATTTATTTATTTTTTTAGAGAGGGGAAGGGAGAGGGAAGGAGAGAGAGAGAAACATCAATGTGTGGTTGCCTCTCACATGGCCCCCACTGGGGACCCAGCCTGCAACCCAGGCATGTGCCCTGACTGGGAATTGAACTGGTGACCCTTTGGTTCACAGCCCACGCTCAATCCACTGAGCTACACTGGCCAGGGACACTTCATTATTAAAAATCCTAAAGTTAAAGATAGAGAGACTCTTAAAAGCAGCAAGAGAATAGAAGTTAGTTACCAGAAGGTTCCCAGATGGGAGGGGGGAGGGGAAGAATGGGTGAAGAGATCAGGGGATTAAGAAGTACAAATAGGTAGTTACAGAAGAGCCATGGGGATGTAAAGTACAGTATAGGAAATGGAGTAGCCAAAGGAATTATACTCATGACCCATGGACATGAACAATGCTGTGGGTATGGCCTGAGGGAGTAGGGGTGCTGGGTGGAGGGGGGCAAAGGGGGAAAAATCAGGGCAACTGTAATAGCATAATCAATAAAATATAATATAAAAACAGAAGAAGCGAGGATACACAGAAATACAGAGACAGACACACGGGGAAGAAGACTATGTGAAGATGGAGGCAGAAATTGGAGTGATGCAGCTGTAAGCCAAGGAAAACCAAGGATTCTGGGGACCACCGGAAACTAGGAACAGGCAAGGAGGGATTCTTCTCTAGAGCCCTCAGAGGGAGAATGTCCCTGTTGATATCTTCATTTTGGACTTTTAGCCTTCAGAACTGTGAGAGAATATATTTCTGTTATTTTAAACCAACCAAGGTATGGTGATTTGTTACAGCAATTCTGGGAAATTAATAGAGACCTTCTTCAGTTTCTTGCCACATGGATCTCCCCACAGAGGCTGCCTCATGACAGCTGCAGGTGGCTTCCCCAAGTGAGTGATCCAAGAAAAAAAAAAAAGTATGAGGGAACACCCAATATGGAAACCACAATCTTTTATAACTTGATCTTAGAAATGATATCTCATCACTGTTGCTAATCGGTTCTTCACAAATGAGCCTATTAGTCCGGCCCACCCTCAAGGGCAAGCAATTACACAAGATTATTAGTATCAGGAGGCAGGGGTCTCCTGAATATCATTTGGGGTCATCTTAGAGGCTACCTAAAACAATGATGTTAGACCTTGATGTTTTCTAAATGTTCATGCTCTTGTGGAAAAGATAAACAAATAAATAGACATATGATATTTCATGTGTTAGGTGTAACAAGGCAGTTAATGAAACACTGTGGAATTGGACAGTGCCGGATTTGAGGCTTGACTCCATCACTTAGTAAATCCTTAGACACAAGCCAGTAAACTGCCCTGAACCTTATCCTTCTCATCTGTGTAAATAGGAGACAATATTATCTATCTCTGTAGCATAGATATAAGCATGTAGAAGCACCTAGTATGGTACCAGACATATAGTAGATGCTCAGTTAAGAATAGTAGTAGTGGTAGTTGTTGGTAGGATGATTTTAGTTGTTCTAATAGTATTAAGTAACCAATAAGAAAAGATAGTCACTGTTAATCAGATGGCATATTTAATAGATATAACATATTTGTTAATAGTGTTTGAAACCTGTTAAGATATCTTGGTTTCAGATAATTTTTAAGGTGTTCATTGATTCAAGGAATTTTAGGTACAAGAGCAGGACTCCCCTCCACCAGTATTAAGATAATAGAAGATAAGATAATTGGAGGCTTTCGGAAAATAGGTTGAGGTAGAGGGCAGAAATATCTGCGAACTCACTAGTCCGTAATAGAGCTGTTGCTTGGTTTATTTTGGAAAGGATTTGATTTCTCATATCGTTCTGTTTGCTTTTCATTTTCCAGATAAGACCGACACCACACTCTACACAACCATGTTACTCATCATTCCAATCATTGTTGCAGGTGCAATCATAGTCCTCCTGCTTTATCTAAAAAGGTAAGGCAACTGCTCAGGCAAGCTTGACAGTTTGTGCTAGCCCGGTTGCAAAGGTTATTACTCCATGTGGGTGTTTGACCTTTGCCCAGTGTGTTAAAGGTATTTGGATTATAACTGGCGTTTGGTATTATGACATGGCAAAGCAATATTATTATGCACATTTTCTGGTGAGGAAAGTGTTAGATTAATTTCCCAGGGCTCTGCTCAGGCCTGCTCCCTTTCCATGTGTTTAGATTATTGTTAAGACCTGTGTTCACTCTAGTCTTTCAAATGCCTAATTTATTGATACTTAGTTGATAGCTGTTAGAATGAAGTTTTAGAAATGGAAGAACATTACTAATTAAATGACCTGTCTGGTATGAATGCAAATCAGGTTGCTACTTAATGCCATAGGAATGAGAGCTTCAACCAGTTGTCTGTAATATGTGGTATTTGAGAAATTTAACACTGTATGTTAAAACTCGAGAATGTTTTCCTTTCGTTTGTTTTAAGATTTTATTTATTTATTTTTAGACAAAGAGGAAGGGAGGTAGAAAGAGAGGGAGAGAAACATTAATGTGTAGTTGCCTCTCACGTGGCCCCCACTGGGGACCTGGCCTGCAACCCAGGCATGTGCCCTGACTGGGAATCGAACTGGCGACCCTTTGGTTTGCAGGCCAGTGCTCAGTCCACTGAGACACACCAGCCAGGTCTGTTTTCCTTTCTCTGTCTTACCATAGGGACTAGTCTGGTGCTATCATTTGTTCCTTCAGTAAATGCATACATTTATTGAATGCCTATCTATGTGCCAGTCACTGTCCTCATTGCTGACGTGACAGCAGTGAGCAGTTAAAAGTCCCTATCTACATCCTAGTAGGAGGGATATATATATATGTGTGTGTGTGTGTATATATATATATATGTGTGTGTGTGTGTGTGTGTGTGTGTGTATGTGTATATATATATAAAACAAATTATATATGTATATAAAACAAATCATAAATACTACAATGTCACTTAGTGAGTAGAAAGTCATGTGGGTAGTAGGGAGAAAGGCTAGATATTCAAAGAAAGAGTATTCTAGACCAAGGGAACAGTAAGTACAAAGTCTCCAAGGCAAAGATGAACTTCAGTCTTGTTGGAGTACAGTGTGCAAGGGAGAAAGTGACAGGAGATGAGGCTGGAAAGATTGGCAGGGCTGGATCTTGTAGGCTATGGTAGGGATTGAGCTTTTATCCTAAGCATAAGGGGGAAACATTGGCGAGTTTTAAGCAGGGGAGGGATGTGATCTGATTTACTGCCACAAAAGATCACCATAGTTGCTGAGTGAAGAATAGGTAAGAATGGAAGCAGGCAGATTAGTTTAGGAGGTACTGCAGTGTTTGAGGGAAAAGACGAGAGTAGCCTAAGCTAGATGGTTGGCAATGGAGGTAGTAAGAACTGGTCTGATGTCAGATATATTTTGAAGACAGAATAGCACCAGCTGATGGCTGCTTCTCTGTAGATACGGGGAGGAGATTGAGGATTCAAACATACATTTTTGGCTTCAGCAAACTGAGTGAATTCTGGAGCTATTCACTATGGTAGAGAAATTTGGGAGGAGAGTTTGTTTCAATGTAAAGGTGAGAACTTCAGTTTTGAACACGGTAAATTTGAGATGCCTATTAGATAGCCAAGTAGAAATGTTAAATAGGTAGTTGTATACATGAATCTGGAGTTTAAGAGAGGTCTGGGCTGGAGATAGAATTTTGGAAGTCCTTGGCATGTAAATTAATTTAAAGCCCTAAGACTGGAAGAAAGGGCTCATAGAGTGAGATAAAGAGGACAAAAGGCTGAACCCTGGGGCACACCAGTGTGTAGAGACCTAGAAGGTGAGGTAATCCATCAAAGTGGAGTAAAAATAGAGGAGCAAAGTGACAAAAAGAAAAATAAAAGAGGAATGGACCCTGTTCTCAGATTATTTTTTCCAAAATTATAAATAGCAAACTCCCATCTGGTCTATGGTAACTAAAGCATTAGTATTAAATGGTAGGGTATCACACATACACAGTCATAACTATGTGAAATGATGGATGTGTAAATTCGATTGTGGTGATCATTTCACAATGTATACATATATCAAACATCACATTGTACACATACTGCAAATATGTACAATTTTAAAAAAGGTTTTACTTACTTTTAGAGATGAAGGGAGGGAGAAAGAGATGGAGAGAGACATTGATAGGAGAGAGAAACATTGATCTGTTGCCTCTCGTATATGTCCCACCCGGTGGCCAAACCCACAACCCAGGCATGTGCCCTGATGGGGAATTGAACCAGCGACCTTTTGCTTTGTGGGTCGATGCCCAACCAACTGAGCCATGCTAATCAGGGCCAAATTTTTATTCTTTTGTCAATTATATCTCAATAAAGCAGGAAAAAATTAAATAGTAGGTTATATAGGTAGTCTACTTATCCTGAAGGTCCCTTTACTCCACCTACACTTGATCCTCTTTGGACGTTGATTTCTCAGATTGTTTTAGAAATTTCTTGCCCCGGCTGAGTAGCTCAGTTGCTTAGAGCATTGTCCCAATACGCCAAGGTTGTGGGTTAGATCCCCAGGCAGGGCTCATACAAGAAGCAACCAATGAATGCATAGGTAAGTGGAACAACAGATCTGTGCTTTCTTTTTTTTCTCTCTCTCCCTTCCTCTTTCTAAAAAAAAATCAATAAATGAAACTTTTTTTTTAAAAAAGGACTTTTTTTTACAACTGCTCTATCACAAAAGATGTCTTGTTTACCATATCTTTTTTCCAAGCCTTCTTTTAACATGGCTGTATTTAAGTGTGACATTTTATGGGGTGAAAGATTTGATCAAAATGTTTCTGTTTTCTTAAAGGCTCAAGATCATTATATTCCCTCCAATTCCTGATCCTGGCAAGATTTTTAAAGAAATGTTTGGAGACCAGAATGATGATACCCTGGTAAGCACTGACTTCATGAGATTCCAAATTGGGCTTTATTTTTTTGAAACTATGGGATTTGTTTTAAGTTTGGTAAAATATACATAAAACTTACCATTTTAACCATTTTAAGGGTGCAGTTCGATGGCATTAAGTACATTTATAATGTTGTGCAAACATTGTCACTATTTCCAGAACTTTTTATCTTCCCAAACAGAAACTGTGCCCATTAAACAATAACCCCCAGCCCCTGGTAACCTCTATTCTACTTTCTGTCTCTGAATTTGCCTAGTTTAGATACCTCATATAAGTGGAACCCTTCAATATGTGTGCCCTTTTGTGTCTGGCTTCTTCCACTTAGCATGTTTTCAGGGTTCATCCATGTTGTAGCATGTGTCAGAATCACCCTTTGAAATTGGTTATTTGGACCTACATTTTATCTAAAACACTAATGAAAAGCTGATTATAACTGTTGTATCTCCGTCCAAGCATAGCATTTAAGAAGTCTCCAGAACACTTTATCAGAGCACTTGGCTTCATTCTCTCTCTGGGGTAGGGGACATATTTGATCCAAACATGTGGGGGAAGGGCCTCTGTTATGAAACTAGCCCAATAGGCAAGGCTTCTGACTCTTGGAATAATTTTTACAGCTTGATTTGGGGACCTATAAAGATAGGGTAAACAATTGAAATAGATTTTGTTCATGCTGTTGGGCCTCTGAATGCATGGAAGTAAAGCAGCCCCACGCCAACTGTTACAGATAGTTGGTTGCAAACTCTGATGTTAGAATCTGTAACTGGAAAACCTAAAATGTTATGGGAACAAAGGAGTTTGAAGTTTCTCTAATCAATACATTCACCCAAATAAAACAATGAAGACATTAAATAAAATGAATATCAGGATTATTTTATAATCTAAAATTATTAATATGAGGCATAGGGCAGTTAATTGAGGGAAGTAGTTTAGCATAGTAGATAATAGCCTGGGCTCTGGAGTCAGATTGTCTGGATTCCAATCTCATCTGTGTCATTTACCATCTCTTTGACCTGAAGTAATTTCCTTAACCTTCTGTGCCTCAGTTTTCCGATTTGTAAATGAGAGGTGATAATAACACCTGCCTGATAGCATTGTTATATGGATTAAATTTATTTCATACGTAAAAACCACTTAGTGTGCCTGGCATATTATAGATCCTCAGTAAGTGTTAACGATTTGTATTACTATTGATAATACTTTCCATTTATCTTTAGTCTCCAAACAATCCTTGTAATAATGAGTGATTCACAGTGACAGCGATGATATATAACTAGGGAAGTAAGTCAGGAAAGCTGACATGCTACCCAAGTACGCTTCATTTGGATGACTTTTACACCAAATCATGCTGGCAGACAGTGGATAACTTTGCCAGATCCTGAGGGATAGGGCTGTATCAGGCACATAGGTTGAGGTAGGTCCAGAAGTCAGCTATCTGAGGAAGAGATTGTACACAGTAACTGAGGCAAATATGGCAGCCAGTGGTGCTTCAACTTTAGTTGAGTTACAGTCACCTAGGACATTTGTAACAATATAGAATCCTGGGCCATAGCTCTAGAAATTCTGATTTAGCAAGTCTGAGATGGGCCCCAAGAGTCTGCATATTTGCCAGGGGCCCACAGATGATTCCAATCCTGGGAAGACAGTATGTGGACCAGACTTTGAAAATCATTGTTATAGATATTTACCTTCAGGTTACTCCCCCATTTCTTTCTTCATTTCACCAGCTACTGTGATAGATCCTGGAGGCTGGGAATTGTGCAAGTACTCTAACAACAACTCCAACAAGCTATTAAAAGCCTACTATGTAGCAAAGTAGGAGAGAACACAATACCAGATACCAAACTGTATTACAAGGCCACTATAATCAAAACAGCCTGGCACTGACATAAAAACAGACAGATAGACCAATGGAACAGAATAGAGAGCCCAGAAATAAACCCAAGTCTCTATGGGCAATTAATTTTCTACAAAGGGGGAGCAGCATAAAATGGAGTAAAAATAGCCTCTTCAACAAATGGTGTTGGGAGAGCTGGACAGCTACATGCAAAAAAAAAAATGAAACTTAAGCACCACCTTATACCATACACAAAAATAAATTCAAGGTGGATAAAAGATTTAAATATAAGTTGTGACACCATTAAAGTCCTAGAGGAGAACATACGCAGGAAAATCTCAGGTATTTCATGCAGCAATACTTTCATTGATATGTCCCCTAGAGCAAGGGACATAAAGGAAAGAATAAACAAATGGGATCTCATCAAAATAAAAAGCTTCTGCACGGCTAAAGAAAACAGTATTAAAATAAAAATAGAATCAACCGTATGGGAAAACATATTTGCCAATGATACCTCAGACAAGGGTTTAATCTCCAAAATATATAAAGAACTCATACAACTCCACTCTAATAAGACAAGCAACCCAACTAAAAATTGGGCAGAGGACTTCAGCAGACACTTCTCTAGGGAGGACATACAGAGGGTCCAGAGACACATGGAAAGATGCTCAGTATCACTAGCTATCAGAGAGATGCAAATTAAAAGCCCAATGAGATATTACCTCACACCATTGAGAATGGCTAGCATAAACAAATCAACAAACAACAAGTGTTGGAGAGGTTGTGGAGAAAAGGGAACCCTAGTGCACTGTTGGTGGGATTACAGGCTGGTGAAACCACTATGGAAAACAGTATGGGGTTTCCTCAGAAAACTAAAAATGGAACTGCCTTTTGACCCAGCAATTCCACTGCTGGGATTAGACCCTAAGAGCTCTGAAACACCAGTCCAAAAGAACCTATGCACTCCAATGTTCATAGCAGCACAATTTACAATAGCCAACCAAGTGCTGGAAGCAACCTAAGTGCCCATCAGTAAATAAATGGATCAAAAAACTATGGTACATTTACACAGTGGAATTCTATGCATCAGAAAGAAAGAAGGAGCTCCTACCCTTTACGACAGCATGGATAGAACTGTAAAGCATTATGCTAAGGGAAATAAGCCAGGCAATGAAAGACAAATACCATATGGTCTCACCTTTAAGAGAACCTAATCAACAAAACAAACAAACAAGAAAAATATAACCAAGGACACTGAAACTGAGAACAGGCTGACAGTGACCAGAGGGAAGGGAGGAGGGAATTTCAGAGGAAAAGGGTCAAGGGCTTGTAGGAACAATTATAAAGGACACATGGACAATAACAGGGCAGGGGTGGAAACAGGAGGGAGGTGGGGAGGGCTGGGGGGTTGGGCTAGGGTTGGGGGAAAAGGCAGAAAACTGTACTTGAACAACAATAAAAAAAAAAAAGGCTACTATGTGCCAGGCAGTGTACTAAGTGGTTTTCTGATATTCCCTTACTGAATGCTCACAAACACCCTGTGATGTAGGTGCTGTTAGTACCATATTTTAAAAATTGTTTAAAAGATTTTAATTATTTATTTTTATGTTATTTCTTTTAATTAGCTAATTTATTTATTTTTAGAAAGAAGGGAAGGGAGGGAGAGAGACAGGGAGAGAAACATCAATGTGTGGTTGTCTCTCACGCGGCCCCAACTGGGGATCTGGCCTGTAACCCAGGCATGTACCCTGGCTGGGAATCAAACTGGTGACCCTTTGGTTCACAGCCCATGTTCAACCCACTGAGCTACACCAGCCAGGGCTATTTATTTTTATTTTTAAAGAATATTTTATTGATTATGCTATTACAGTTGTCCCATTCTTTTCTCCTTTTTATGCCCCTCTGCCCTGCACACCCACCCCGACCATCATTCCCCACCATAATTAATGTCCATGGGTCATACATATAAGGTCTTTGGTTTCTCCATTTCCCTTACTATTCTTAACCTCCTCCTGTCTATTTTGTACCTGCCATTTATAGTTCTTATTCCCTGTACCTTTTCCCCCATTCCCCCTGCTGATAACCCTCCATGTGATCTCCATTTCTGTGGTTCTGTTCCTGTTCTAGTTGTTTCCTTAGTTTGTTTTACTTTATTTTTTTAGTTTCAGTTGTTGATAGTTGAGAGTTTGTTTTTATTTTACTGTTCATAGTTTTTGATTTTCTATTTCTTAGATAAGTCCCTTTAACATTTCATATAATATGAGCTTGGTGATGATGAACTCCTTTAACTTGATCTTATCTGGGAAGCACTTTATCTGCCCTTCCATTCTAAATAATAGGTTTGCTGGATAGAGTAATTTTGGATGTTGGTCCTTGCCTTTCATGACTGAATACTTCTTTCCAGCCCCTTCTTGCCTGGAAAGTTTCTTTTGAGAAATCACCTGACAGTCTTCTGGGAACCCCTTTGTGGGTAACTGTCTCCTTTCTCTTGCTGCTTTTAAGATTCTCTCCTTATCTTTAATCTTGGATAATGTAATTATGATGTG
>PVJI01030425.1:0-14219 GCA_004026765.1 Micronycteris hirsuta | reverse complement strand
ATAATTAAATCAAGGTCAATAGAGCTAAGAAAATATAGACTAAACTCTTCAACTGTGCCTGTCATTGGGAACTTTCTGCCTCCTAAATAGCATCCCAATAACACGAGCCACTCCGTTCCACATCATGGATACTCCTTTCTCAGTGAAAGGGCAGTAGCCATACGACAAATCCCATTTTACTTTGTGTTGTTGCTTAAAGAATGAAAGTGAGATGATCCTTATTTCAAATGTACTGAGAAACATGTGCAGTCATGTCTATGAAGGTTTCCATGAGAGAAATCTATTGGATTCCATATGTCACAGGTTGGGTTCTTCAAGACTCATATTCTGAGAGAAACTGACTCTGCAGGGTACCCTTAGGAAGCCTCCTGTGATCAGCACCTGTGGAAAGGAAGGGAGGTGGAGGCACAGCCTAGGTAGGGCCAAAAACCTCAGCCCACCCTACCCTGGAGCTCTGAGAGGTAAAATGGTCTTGTCAAAATGTCTAGGCCTTTATACTCTGCTTGGCTCAGTCACCAGAAGCAAGCTGCCTCTGGGAAGGAAGGTGTTAAGTCAGGTAGCATGCTCTCAAGGCTGATGCTGAGGGAGCTGACAGCTGTAGGGGGCTGCTGACCACCCTTCAGAGCTGGGCAACAAGTCCTTCCATGTTCATTGCTTTCAACATCAGTAAATTATTTTTTCCAGCTTTATTGAGATATTATTGAACTATATAAGTTTAAGGTATAAAACATGATGATTTGATACATATATATTGCAAAATGATGACCACGATAAGGTTAGTTAACCCCTCCAACCCCTCTTAACAACTTCCCAGTGTATAATAAGTATTGTTAACTATGGTCACCATGTGGACATAACATCCCAGAACTTACTCTTATACCTACCAGTTTTTACTTTTGACCAGTAGCTCCCCAATTCCTCCACTCTCCTAACCCCTGGTAATCACCACTCTACTTTGTTTCTACAAGTTCAGTATTTTTAGAGTCCACATATAAGTAAGATCATATAGTATTTGTCTTTCTCTGTTTGACTTATTTCATTTAGCGTAACTCCCTCAAGTTCTATCCATGGTATTGCAAAAGGCAGGACTTCTTCTTTATGGCTGAATAATATTCCATTGTGTGTGTGTGTGTGTGTTTATACATATATATGACATTTTCTTTATCCATTTATCTGTGAAAACACACTTAGGTTGTATCCTTTCTTAACTACAATAAAGCTGCAATGAACATGGGAATGCAGATATATGTAACAAATGTTGATTTTATTTTCTTTGGATATATAACCAGTTTTTGAGGAACTTCCATGCTATTTTCCATAGTGGCTACACCAATTATATCAGTCAATACAGGGGTTCCATTTCCTCCATATCCTCACCAGTATTTATTATCTCTTGTCTTTTTGATAATAGCCTTTCTAACAAGAGGGAGGTGATATCTCATTATGGATTTGATTATCAGCAAATTCTTATTGTATTTCATCTCTGTGCTGAGGCTCATGTTAAACATCATCATGGGTCCAGCAAAGAAGACTTTGAGTCTTGCTATAGAGGCAAAGTTCAACTGGAAGAAACACTGAGAGAGCAATGCACAATTACAAAAAGTCAGATTACAATTTTTTAAACCCCAAGGTTTATAAAACATTTAAATATATTATCCCATTTGATCCTCATAGCAGCTCTGGGAGCTATTAATGTTATTGCGATCTTTGTACATGCCTACTTTGAGGCTCAGAGAAGTTGAATGGATTTTTCTGACATCATTTGGCTAATAAGTGGTAGCACCAGCTGTGAGCCCAGACCTTCTTGTTCCAAAGCCCATGTTTATATATATGTATACATACCCATGTATATGTATGAACATTAGACAGTGGAGTTCTAAATATGTATCAAATATCCTATGAACACTTATTGAGAAACTACTGTGGTCTACGTGTCCAGATTCTAAGCAAATTCTCCCAGCATCCCTATAAAGTCAATATTCTTAGCACAGGCTTACAGATGAGGAACCGGGGCTCAGCTCATGTGACTTCTCAGCTGGGGATAAAACCAAGATCTGAATCTGGCTTTAGCCACATCTATGCATAATACTCTAATGTCCTCAATGTGTGACTCAACTGCATGCATATTGGAAGAAATTCAGGTGCTGAAGGAGTCCAGAGGCTGGCAGGAGAAGAGCAGAGAGAGGATGAGAACATGAAGTAAAGGGGGTGAGAATCAAGAAGGCAAAGAAGCAAGTGAGGGGGAAGCATGTCCAAGAGGACTTTGAGGACTCTTGGACATGCTTCCAAGGAAGCTGAGGACTTTGGGTGGGTAGCAAGGAAAGAAAGGTGAGCAATATGGGAGAGCACTCAAGCTGGGATGCTGAGAAATAGAATGCCAGGCGCCTAGAGCTTCCTGCAGCCTGAGGTGTTTGGATGGGGACAGGTCTGAATCCCAAAAATGCTTTGCAGGTTATGGTAGAGGTGTAGGGCCTTATTCTAAGAGCAATGGGAAGCCTTGCGAGATTCTAAGCAAATGCTGGTTAAAATGCTTAAGGAAATGGAATCAGTGGAGCTCAGGAATGAATAAGGTTATAAATCAATGGCAGTACCTCACAATGAGACAAATATTAATAGATCCGTGGGTTGAATCTCTTTATCCACCCAGTACCCAGTAATCTGACAGATTCATGCTAAGACCAAACTCTTCGCAGAAGAAGCAAACCTACATAGTTTTTGCTGACACACCTCTATATGAAGACTAAAAGCAAATATGACCCTGAACAAATAAGTTATAGACACAGCACAGTACAATGCTTATCACCATGCCAACACTAATGTGTTCCTTCTTCAGGTAAGAAAGGGAGAGCTTGCAGTTTGGGACTGGGTGTGGGGTTTGGAGTTTTTTAAGATGTTATTTATTTATTTTGAGAAAGGGGCAGTGAGGGAAAAATAAAGGGAGAGAAACATCAACGTGAGAAAGAAATATTGGTTGCCTTTCATATGTGCCCCAACTGGGGAATGAACTGGCAACCCAGGCATGTACCCTGACCAGGAGTCGAACAGGCAACCACCTTTCACTTTGCAGGACAATGCCCAACCAACTGAGCCACACCAGTCAGGGTGGGCTTGGGGCTCTTTGTTTTGTTTATTTGTTGTTTGTTTTTATGACAAATTAATCAAGATATTTATTTTCTCATTTAAATTCCCAGTAGTATTTTTTATTGTTGTTCAAGTACAGTTGCCTCCATTTTCACCCCATCATGCCATCCCCCACCACCCAACCCCACCACACCTATCTCCGCCTCCCACCCTTGAACCTACCCCTTTGGCTTTGCCCATATGTTCTTTATACATGTTCCTTGATGGCCCTTCTCCTATTCTCCCCCATTATCCCTCTCCCCTCTTATTAGTTTGTTTTTAATGTTTTCAGTATTCAAATGAAAGAACAGATCAAAACTCCAGAAAAAGATCTCAGTGATGAGGAGATAGCCAACACTGGTAATCAGGATGCTCACAGAACTGATTGAGCTCAGTTGTAAAATGAAGACTACTCAATGTGAAATAAAGCAAAATATACAGGGAACCAACAGTTAAGGGAAAGAAACTGGGACTCAAATCTATTATACGGAACAAAAGGAAGAAATAAACATTCAACCAGAATAGAATGAAGAAACAAGAATTCAAAAAAATGAGGAGAAGCTTAGGAACCTCTGGGACAACCTCTGGTTCTAAGAAGAATCACAAGGGTGTCAGAAAGAGAAGAACAAGGCAAGAAGTTGAAAACTTATCTGAACAAATAATGAAGGAAAACTTCCCTAATCTGGTGAAGGAAATAGACTTTCAGGAAGTCCAGGAAACCCAGAGAGTCCCAAAGAAATTGGACTCAAGGAGGAGCACGCCAAGACACAATATAATTAAGTTACCCAAGATTAAAAATAAAGAGAGAATCTTAAAAACAGCAAGAGGAAAGGAGACAGTTACCTATAAAGGAGTACCCATGAGACTATCAGCTGATTTCTTAAAAGAAACCTTACAGGCAAGAAGGGGCTGGAAAGAATCTGAAGTCATGAAAGGCAAACACCTACATCCAAGATTACTCTCCCCAGCAAAGCTATCATTTAGAATGGAAGAGCAGATAAATTTCTTCCCAGATAAGGTAAAGTTAAAGGAGTTGATCATTACCAAGCCCTTATTCTATGAAATGTTAAAGGGACTTATCTAAGGAATAGAAGAAGATAAAAAACTATGAACAGTAAAATGATAACAAACTCACAACTATCAACAACTGAACCTAAAAAACAAAAACAGAAACTAAGCAAACAACTAGAAGAGGAACACAACAAGAGAAGTGGAGATCACATGGAAGGTTTTTAGTGGGGAGCAGGAGGAGAAGAATGGGGGGAAAGGTACAGGGAATAAGAAGCATAATTGGTAGGCATAAAATAGATGGGGAGAGGTTAAGAAAGGTACAGGAAATAGAGAAGTCAAAGAACTAATATGTAAGACCCATGGACATGAACTAAGAGGGGAAGTGGGGGGAATGCTGGAGGGTTGGGGCGTGCAGAGCAGAGGGGAACTAAAAGGGGGAAATTGGGAAAACTGTAATAGCATAATCAATAAAATATACTTTAAAAACAGAAGTACAAATAATTCCTAGTTATTTCCTAGTCAGTTATTGTTTCAATAATACTAGATAATAAACCACTGTAAAATGCAGAGGCTTAAAACAAAAATAACTTATTCTGTGCTCATTCCAACTGCAACCCATCTAGGCTACTGAACATCAGGCTCCAAAACTCCAGAGTGGTGTTTGTTTCAGCTGTGTTTAGGCCTTGCTCCAATGGCTACCAAGGGCATCTTCTTACCTCATTCTGGGGTTCAAGATGAAAGACAGTGGTGACCTGGTGCACATTCTTCTGCTAGACCACAGAGCACAAGGAAGAAGTCAAGTCACACAGACATATGTAAGGCCTATGATTGTGACCCATCTGCTAACATTCCATTTATCAATGCAAGTCTCTTGGCAAATCCAGTAATAGGGGTCAGGGAAGTGCCCACCCATGATGGGGAGAGAGAAATGGAGTAAACATCTGCTGAGCAATGATCCAGACAATTGCCACTAGCCCCTGTGCTCAAATTCTCAAAAGTTCATCTGGTTGGCCCAGGCCATATGTCACTGATCTGGACAAATCAACTTTGACCAGTTAAGGTTTTCCCTTTGGTACAAGCTTGGCAGCAAGAACCCACTCCTTCCAGTAGGAATGGAAGAGGCATGCAATGCTTGGAATGAGGATATATGCTATTTAGGAACCTGAAATTGTTTCATCCATACTTTTGATCACTGGCACCTATTCTGAAAATAGGAAGATGTTTTGAGCTTTGAAAGCCACATTAATATTGGAGAGCAGCAAGATGGCAGAAGAGTGAATGAAAGTCACGCTAACCTCCTCCCAGGACCAATCTGGAATTACAACTAAATTGTGGAGAAATCATCCAGAACAAACAACTGAACAATAGCAAGAGAGAAGCCTTATAACCTTGGACAGACAGAAGAATCAGCTTCAGCACAACCTGACTAGTAAGGAGTACGGTGGAGACTCGAGAAGGTTGGCTGGGCATCCATAGGCAGCAGCGCCAGAGGGATAATTAAGCAGCCAGTTGGATCCCTCTGGGAAGAGTGGAGTATAAACTGTAAGCTGGTATCCCTAACCAAGAGAACCAGAGCCCCAAAAGTACAAAGACAACAACCAGTGGCGAAAAGCAGAAGGGTTGCTCACTACCAGAGATGGATGGCTAGAGACAACAAGAGCCATTTAAAGGGCCAACAGACAAATTTCCATTTGCAGTCACTTACCCTGGGCTCCAGCAAAGGTGGGGAAAGAGTAGGCTAGACATCTGAGGAGAGACTGGGGATGTGGAAGCTTTGGGGAGAGAACTGAGAGAGTAGCCACTAGGCCCCTGGTGCTGAGTCATCCCTCATACTGTAGCAGCCACCCTGCTCAAGTAGACCACTCCCCTGAGTGGCAGCAGCCTGAGGGGGAATGATAGCCCCAACCCCAAAAGGGATTCTGCTCAGCCATACGGTGGTTAAGCCTGACTGCTGAGTGCAGAGTGACTGGATTAACAACTAAAGGAGACAATCACAGACAGTAGGTCCCTAGAAGTCTCAGATGGGGTCAACATCTGACATCACCAGAGGTGGATCCAGAATTTGAAAAAAAAAAAAGTGGTAAATACTAGAGGCTACCAAGACAAAATCCACTGTGGTCTTCTCCATAATTTGCAATATTTTCTGCATAGCATTTTAACATTCATTTCTTGTCTATCAAATTTGTGCATATTCGACCTTCTTCATTCCTTTTTAAATCATGCTGTAAATTGGACTTTCTCTCTTCATATTGCTCTGACTCCTTATTCTTATAAGTGCTCCTCCCTCTACTCTCTCAAAATCATTTTTTAAGTAGGTCATTTCATATTCACTGTCTTTACTTATAATAGTCTTAATCAATTTAAACACTTATTAATACTGGTTCATTTGCTATTCATAGTGGAATTGTGTGGGGGGTGCGTAGTTATTTTTGTGAGTGTGAGTTTGTTTCCTGGGTTTTGTGGTTTTGTTCTAGCAGCACCTGCACAATAGCGTACAAGACATGGTGGGTGGAGTGACCCTCAGTCAACCAGCTGGAGGGAAGGATCCACCAAAGAACAACCCAATAACAATCAAAACCAAATTACATCCAGAAAGCCAACATAAATGGCATAAAGGGCATCCCAAGAACATCAAGTTCAGGAGATCAAGGAGACCATACCACTGAATCTCACAGGTCTCCTACCATACAAGATCAAAGAACAAAGTCAGGGAGTCAAAACAGATCAATCTAAGAAGCAGAAGCAAACAAGAAGAGTCTCACAAATAATGGGAAGACAAAGAAACAACCCCCAATGGGAAGGAAAGGAGGAATCCCCAGAAAGAGTGCTAAATGAAATACAGGCAAGTCAACTATCAGATACTGAGTTCAAAACAATAGTTATAAAGAAGCTCAATGAGCTCAGTGAGAATTACCAAAAACTACAAAGAAACTACGAGGAACTTACACAAACTATACCAGCATGAACAACATAGAAACCATCAACAAGAGCCCAGAAGAAATGAAGAATACAATTTCTGAATTGAAGAACACAGTAAAAGGAATCAAAAGCAGGCCTGATGAAGCACAGGTTCAAATCAGCAAGCTGGAGGACAAGGTAGAAAGAAACACCCAGAAAGAGCAAGAAAAGGAAAAAAGACTCAAAAAGAATCAACAGGGGTTAAGGAAACCCCAGCACAGCATGAAAGATAATAATATCCATATAATAGGGATACCAGAAAGAGAAGAAGAGAAGGAAGGGATAGAAAACCTGTTGGGAAAATGATAACAGAATATTTATCTAACTTGCTGAGGATAATGCAAGTTCATGCATGTTCAGGAAGTACAGAGGGCCACAATCAAGATGAATCCAAAGAGGCCCACACCAAGACACATCACAATTAAAACGGCAAAATTTAAAGACAAAGAGAAAATCTTAAAGGCAGCAAGGGGGAAACAGCTAGTAACATGCAAGGGAGCTCAGATAAGGCTATCACCTGATTTCTAAAGAGAAACACTACAAGCCAGAAGAGAATGACAATAAATATTCCAAGTAATGAAATGCAAAGACCTGCACCCAAGATGACTCTACACAGCAAGGCTCTCATTTAAAATAGAAGGTGAAATAAGGAGCTTCCCAGACCAAAAAAAAACAAAAAACAAAAAAGAAGAAGAAAAGGTTAAAAGAATACATCTCCGCCAAAGTGACATTGCAAGAGATGCTAAAGGAACTGCTTTAAAAAGATGAAGAAAAGAGAGTCAGAGGAATACAAGCACAAATGGAAAAAATGGGCAATGAATAAATACCTATCAAGAATAACCTTAATATAAATGGATTAAATGTTCCAACCAAAAGATACAGGATAGCTGAATAGATAAGAAAACACGACCCACATACATGTGGTCTACAAGACACCATCTCAGAAAAACAGATCTATGCAGGGTAAACATGAAAAGATGAAAAAATATTCCCAGCAAATGGACACTAAAAAAAAGCTGGGGTAGCAATACTTATTTCAGACAAAATAGACTTCAAACAAATGCCATAACAAGAGACAAAGAAGGTCCCTACATAATATCTAAGGGAGTAGATATTATATCCAAACAGAGGATCTAACCCTTCTAAATAGATAGGCACCCAACATAGAAACACCTAAATATATATGGAAAATCTTGGAGGACTTTAAGAAGGAGATCGACAGCAATACAGTAATCATAGGGGATTTTAACACCCCATTGTCAACAATGGACCAATTATCCAAACAAAAAATAAGATTTTGTGGCATTGAACAACACCCTATATCAAATGGCCATAATTGATATTTACAGAGCATTTCTCCCCAAAGAAGCAAAATATACATTCTTTTCAAATGCACATGGATCATTTTCAAAGATGGACCACATGGTAGGATACAAAACAAACTCAAGAAAATTGAAAACATATCAGGATCTTCTCGGATGAGAATGGCTTGAAACTAGAAACCAACCTCAAGGAAAAAACTCAAAAACATACAAATACATGGAGACTGAATAACATGTTATTAAATAACGACTGGGTTAACAATAAGATCAAGGAAGAAATCAAAAAGTACTTAAAGACTTAAATACAAAAAAGACTTAAATATAAAAGTACAAAAGACTTAAATATAAGTTGTGATACCATAAAAGTCCTAGTGGAAAACACAGGCAGTAAAATTTCAATATCCCACAAAGCATTATTTTTACTATATATCTCCTAAAGTAAATAGAAAAAAAAATAAAAAAAATGGGACTATACCAAATTTAAAAAGCTTCTGCATGTCTAAAGAAATCATCATCACAATGAAAAGGGAACAGACTGTATGGGAAAATATATTGACAATGATACACTGGACAAAGGTTTAGTTTCCAGTATATATTAAGAATTGATACGACTCAACACTAGGAAGACAAACATTCCAATTAAAAAATGGGCAAAGGACCTGAATAGACACTTCTTCTAGAAGCACATTTACATGGTCCATAAATATATGAAAAGATGCTCAGCATCAATAGACATTAGAGAGATGCAAATTAAAACCACAATGAGGTAACACCTGACTCCTGTCAGAATGGCTATCATTAATAAATCAACAAACAAGTGTAGCAAGGATGTGGAGAAAAGGGAACCTTAGTGTACTGTATGTTGGCAGACTGGTACAGTCACTTCAGAGAACAGTATGGAATTTCATTCAAAAAATTTAAAGTGGAACTGCCTTTTAACTCAGTGATTCCACTGTTGGGAATATACCCTGCGAATCCTAAAACACCAATTCAAAAGAACTTATGCACCCCTATGTTTATAGTAGTGCTATATAAAATAGAAGTACTGGAAACAGTCTACATGACCATCAGCAGATGAGTGGATCAAAAAACTGTGGTACATTTACACAATGGAATACTATGCAGCAGAAAGAAAGAATTCCTACCTTTTTTGACAGCATGGATAAACTGGAGAGTATTATATTAAGTGAAATAAGCCAGTCGGTGAAAGACAAATACCATGTGATCTTACTTATAAGAGGAATCTGATGTACAAATAAACTAACAAGCATCCAGAGACATGGAATCATGGAACAGAATGGCAGTGGCCCAAAGGAAGTGGGGAGGGCATAATGGTGGAAAGGGAAGGGACTAGTCAATAAACATATATGAATGACCCATGGACACGGAGAATGATGTGGGAATTGACTGTGGGATGTGGGGTCTGGCTCGGTGAAGGAGGCAAAGAGGGAATAATTGAAACAACTGTAATCCAATAGCAATAAAAAAATAAAAAAAAAACCTTCACTCCTGAGGCTTTGGCAATCTTCTCTTAGGCCTCTGGAATCTGGGTCCACTTATTATATCCATAAGTTGCCCAAGGGTATTTAATGCAAGAAACTGCTCCTCTTGACCTCATGCTATACACAATTAAAATAACAAATGGCTACCTACTGGGCTTTCCTGAAAACAGAGGCTCTCACAGACCCTGAGCCCAGGGCTCTCAATACCCAGCTGCCCATTATGCTTTCTGCAATGAAACAGCACCCCACAAACTTAGCACAGTCACCAAGTCCTCCTTAAGACAGGATGGATCCAAACCTGCACACTCCGGTATATTCCATGTGCAAGAGGAGGTGATTTCCCCAGTCCTCAGTCCCTTATCAGATGCCATGGTATTACAGGTGTTACCCCTACCCAAGACTCCCACTGCTACCTAAGAGAGCCACTGGATTAACTGAGTGAGCAGCAATGGGAGTTTACAGATAATACAACTGGCCCTGTTAACCATCATATGTGATGGAACTCAGTGGAACATGCTCCTTTCCCTTAGCCAGGATCTCCCTGATAAAGGACAGTGCCCAAACAACACACTTGGCCAAACTCCAGGCAGTCATTTTAGCCCCAGATGCCCTGGCCAACAAATGGCCCCATCTTCACATTTACTACAAACTGCCATTGCCTAGAAGTTGTTCCCTTCAGGGTAAAGAACCCTTGGAATCTCTTACCTCAAAGATATTCAAATATAAATCAAAATCATGTATCTATGATGTACTAAGGCCACAATACAAAGCCTTGTTGAGACACCCCTCATTCTCTTCAGTTATACATTACTATTAGTAACCAAAACACCCATTATATTTCTCACAAACAAGCTAGGCTCTTGGAAAACACATTCAATAAAACTTTCATGTCCCTGATGGGTCACAGATCCCCAGCTTAATGGAGAGACATAATGGTCTTCTCAAACAATTTTTCAAATCCAGTCTTGCAAATGGACATCTAAATAGGTGTCTATCTTGCCCAAAGCCTTAATCTCTTTAGTTCAAGGACCCTTGGCTGACTCCCACTTCACACCAACTTCTAAAACTTCTCCATGGCCCTTTTCTTTAAAGGCTATGCCTTGCCTCTATGTATATACTTATGAGTCCCTTTATTCATGTCTATTCTTATATTTATAAAATTTCTATCTTATCCCTTAAGTACACTTATAAAAACAGTAATTTCTGAAGGTAGATGTTTCCAATCTAGCTAACCAAGCAGCTCAAAGATATTTTTACATACCCAAACTTTTTTTGTCTTCTGTTTTTGTCCTTAGGCTTGTTCCCTTGTAGTTGCAAGATGGCTACCATATTACCTTTTTCCAAAACTGCGTCCAAAGACATGGAGAAAGAGGAGTGTCTTCTCATAAAACTTTTTATTGGGGACTAAACCTTTCCCAGAAACCCCTAAATAGATTTCCCTTCATTTTAACTAGCATTGGGTCACATATCTGTGGTAGGCAAAATAACTGTTAGCGCCCTACAAAGATGTCCATATTCTCATCCCCACAACCTGTATGTGACTGTATGTGGCAAAAGAGACTTGACAGATGTGATTAAGGATATGGAGATGGGAAAAATATCCCAAGGTTATCTGGCAGACTTAACATAATCACCAAGGTACTTAAGCAGGTGAGCTTGAGTTCTTTAAAACTGGAGCTGAACCACAAGTCCACCTTTTCTTAAATCTTTGAACAAATATGGTTCAAATGCCATCTCAAATAATGTGGGAAGTCAATAACTTGCCCTAAGTTCATGAGTTCCTGGGAGCTGTGGACATTAATGAAAGCCATCCAAACAAGAATAAGCAGAGGCTCTTTACTCAGAGCTTGCTACAGTAAGGGACTCAGCCATCGTCACAGACATTTGGCAGATACTCAAAAGCAGGCAGAGGAGTGAGAATGTTTAAGAGTAAAAAAGGAATGATCCAGGTATACTGTGTTTGAAATTGGTGTTGGCAAACTGAAGGTGAGTTAACCAGAAGCAGGTGTACTATGATTGGTTGGGGGAGCATATTAGGATTGCTCTGGCTGGTCCTGAGGTGGAGATGAGGCAAAAATAGGGAAGCTCGCAGTCCCTGACCTAGACCTGACCATCCTGGGCAAATGACTGCAGAGGTCATGGTTTGGCTTACAGGGCTGGTTTCTACGGAGGTTGTGAGTCAGAGTTCTATTATCATCTACAGTCTGGCCATTGTCTAGCTGTACCTTCAGTCTCTCAGAAGTTGCCACTCACTCCAGCTTCCTGTTGACACAGAAAGCGATTTTTCCTTCAGCTCACAGGACTCCCCCGACTGGGGAAGGCACTGGCTATGAAGTGACACAGTCTGCGTAGGGGCTGGCAGAATCAGGCAGGAGGGAGGGAATTTGGAACTAGTAGTTTGGAGAGTTGTAGCCAAATCAGATGAACTGAAAATTGGGTATGGATTAATAATTTTGGCAAGATGGGAAAGGCTGCCACATGAATGGCATATATAGTACTTCACAATCCTGTGTAGGTACTCTGGTGAGAGATACATTTACCTATTTACAACACGTACTGAGTATCCACAGGTGTGAAAAACTAAACTATATATACCCAGTCCTTGAAAATTTGAAATTCCCAGCTAATAAACCTGTCACTAGAAGCCCAGGTAGGATGGGTTCGTCTGCTGCTAATGATTCCACTCAGTTTAAGAGTGGGAAATATAAGGAAGTTAGAAGCTTTAGACAATTGCTAATGGAGACCATTAGCAGCATTAACACAATGGTAACTGTTACAGAAAAAAGTCTTCAGCATTCCAGGTTAGCCCAGGACAATCAAAGAAACAGCAACAACGTCTGGTGAAAAATCATTGTTAGAGTCCTTAAACGCAGTTTTATTTTCCTAAATCTCACAACCAGAAAGGGCAACCTCAGATTTGTGTGGATTTGGCAGTTTTTCATAATCATGATCTTGGAACAAACATTTCTTAAGCAAAATATGCCAACCATGAAGGACACTGGTAAACTGTATGATAATAAAGAGCTTCTTTTCATCAAATACATTCTCAAAACACAGTACATTCTACAAAGAACTTGTATCCAGAATAAACATTTTTCAAAAACCATAAGTTAATACAAAAGATAGTCCACTCAATAGAAAAATGGAGAAGTTGAACAAGTATTTCACAAGAAGACACGTAAAGACCAATAAGCATGTATGAAAAGTACTCAATCTTGTTAATAGTCAGTGAAAAGAAACTAAAGCCACACTGAAATACCACTATATGCCTGCCAGAACAAAATGGAAAAAACTGACATCATCAAGTGCTGACAAAAATGTGAGACAACTGGAACTTGGGTAAACTGTTCAGCAGTACCCAGTAAAGCTGAAAATATTGTATAGTACATATATAATATACAATAGTACATATACAATCCCACTCCGAGACAGAAATGCATACCTATGTGTACCAAAATTCATGTACAAGAATATTTGAAGCAGTACTATTAATTATTGTTCCCAAACTGGGAATGAACTAAATATCCATCAGATAAATTACATGTGGTTTATTCATGCAGTGTGAGAATGAACCATGAACAAAAACATGCAATAAAAATCTCACAATACTGAATAAACCTAATACAAAAGAATATTTACTATTGGATTCTATTCACATAAATTCCCAAACAAGACAAAACTAACCTATGCTCTTAGAAATTAGAATAGTGGTTGCCCTTGGGGAAGTAGTAATTGGAAGGGAACATGAGGGGGGCTTCCAGGGTACTGGTAATATTGTTTGTGGATGTGTGTGCAGATGGTATTCATGTGTTTCATTTGTGAAAAAATCAGTTATGCTTCAATAAAAAGCACCTACATTTTGAACAAAATGGGTGGAGTGTTCCAATAGTTAACGTTTCAGGTTGCAGGTAGTAGATGGACAAGGAGTCATCTGAGTTTTCTTAAGACCCCTTGAAGAATATACCACGCAACTGAAGTACAGGCCGGAGATGGGGATGTGGGACATTCAAATCTTGGCTCTGCCTTGGGCAGATATGTATCCTCTCAGTGCCTCGGTTTCCTCGTCATTAAGTTATCCCTATCCTTACCTCATACAAATGACCAAAATGAGTTACATTTAAATTAGGAAAGTGATTCAGTTAGGAGCTTAAGGTTAGCTGTTGACCTCACTTTATCCAAGCCAGTCCCCAAGGAAGCAGGGCGCAGGAGTTCAGGTAGCAGGGGGCCTCAGGAATGACCATAAGTCTACCCAGACAAACTGAGAAGAATACCCCTGGATGTGTCATACTTGCTCAGTATTGCAGTG
>PVJI01030424.1:0-14219 GCA_004026765.1 Micronycteris hirsuta | reverse complement strand
AATGCTCCCAGATATTAAACGTGGTGTTAGGATCTCTGATTTATCTGCCAGGCTGACTCACATGTAAACAGACAACTACTTCAAATTCAGAAGCCAAAAAAGGTAATAATAATTCAAGCTAAACCTCCAGCCTTCAAGTCCATTGCAATTATATTATTGACAATGGGAAAGATAATGATGATGATGATGATGAAAATGTTTTTAGTTAATTCTTTTCTCATTTTGTTGACTTTCCATTACACAAAAATAGAGATCATAAAAGGGTGATTTGGGGAGCCTTTCAAAGACAAGTGTGGGTTTTCTAGTGAATGCAGTAATCTTTAAATGAAGGAAGGAAATTAACCAACATGAAGTGACTGTGAAGTCCAATAAAGCAGGAAATAAATAATGGTCATCTCAGCAGATCAAACAGTTTCAGCAGATCAAAAGCTCGTCCCAAAGACACTTCGTACAAGTTCTCATCTTTCCAAGAAGTACAAATATAAAAAAATTTCCATTTGAGTTTGTTACAGTTTTTTTAACTGCTATGTAAAATTGTTCTGGTGGGAATTTGTATAGAAAAAAATTAATTGTTCGGTTATCTTTTGAGAGAATCTGATTACATGAGTGTTATTCCAAACTTTTTTGAAGATGTCAGCACCCAGCTGTTCTCCTTTTAATGATCTTTTATGCCAAAATATTGCCAACTACAAAATTACAGAAGACCAGAAATGCTTTCCTCCTCCAATATTTTCAAAATACTAAAATGCGTAAGCAGATATCAAATACATGGTGACAGAATAAAATTTGACTTTGGGTGGTGGGCGCACAATAGAGAATCCACAGATGATATATCATAGAATCATACACTGGAAACCTACATTGCTATAAACCAATGTCACCCCAATAGTTTTTTAAAGTGGCCAGCCTGATCCAGTTGCTAATAAGATTTGAGGCCTATTTACCGCAAGAAAAATACACTGGCTAGCAGATCATAGCTTTTAAAATGCATTAAGATAAGGAAGTTGTTATAAATCAAAGAGCATTGGTACCTTTCAACAGCAAGTACAGGTTTTAGGAAAGAACACAGCTGCCCTGCAGAGCACATGAGAATCAAGATGACATGGTGCACTATTAGAAAAACAGATATTTGGAGAATGTAAGTGAAACGACAATCCCTAGCATAGAAGGAAGATTTAGAACATATTCATTGTTTTGGTTCAATGAACCCTTTTCTGTTGGAAAAACAACATTATTTTTAAGATGGTGGATAGCGTTCTGCACAAGTGCCTACAATTGGGTGCCACCATCTACCCATGAGATCAAAAAATCTATAGTCATTGAACTGGTTATAAAAGAAATTGAACAGACAAACATGTGAGAAAAGCCACCCAGGGTAGTCCCTTTCTTCACATCTTCTCTAGCACCATGGTCAGCAAACTTTCTCTATAAAGGGCTAAAAAGTAAGCATTTTAGGCTTTGCAGCGTCTGTTGCAAATATTCAGCCACGGGGTGTGAAAGCAGCCACTGCCAATGTGGCAAGAAATGGGTGTGACTGCTTTTCAATAAACCTCTATTTGCAAAACAGCCCCCCCAAAACTAATCATTATAACTACTGAAAATCTATTTCTAGGCGTGAAATTCACATTGTACCTGTGGACAGCCCATGAGACTATTTAATTCTCCTTAAATACAATTTAGTAGGGCTTTTTGTGCCTATACTGTGCCAAGCGCAATGCTACACTTAAGTATAGTCCCAATCAACTTGCCTTTTCTTCTTTTACAGAAACTCCATGGTCTTTAATTTTCAAAGGAGAGAAAATTTCGAACAATACTTTGTATATCGAGTCCCTCATCAGTGCTGTGCATCTCAAGGCATGTCCGATTCTGGAACACGATCAGTCCTCATGTTCAAGAAGGAGGCAATTTAACCACTAAAAACAAACCGCATATTCTTAGGTGAATTTACACCTGCCTGTGAGATCTAGACCAGCTAAAATTATACTTTTAAAAATAGCGTTACAGTAATATATTTTGAAAAACTTATGATTTTACAAAAATGATTGGTTTAACGTTTACTCTTAGTTGGATCTGAAGAGTATTTTTAAATTACTCTAGAGGTGGTAAGACAAGGAAGTAATCTGTTGCAGTTTTATTCATTAACAGAATCTTAAGAAAGCTATTAAATTTGCAAGTAAAAGACATAAAAAGCACACAAAATGACAAATGTGGTTAAAATTATAGATTATCAAATATCATATTTTCACTTTTTTCTGAATAATCATTTTGAAAAATATATGTAACATTCTTTATACAGGAGGTCAGGGATAACCTTTTAAAATTTTTAAATTATGAAATTGGCTACTAAGAAATTATTCCAGGGGCCCTGATCGGTATGGCACAATTAGTTGGGTGTCATTCTACAAAGCAAAGGGTCACTGGTTCGATTCCCAGTCAGGGCAAATGCCTGGGTTGTGGGTTAGGTCCCTGGTCGGGGCACAGGTCAGAGGCAACCAATGAATGTTTTTCTCCCTCTCTTTCTCCCTCCTGTCTCCGCTCTCTAAAAATAAATAAAGAGAATCTTTTTTTACAGAAATGATTTCAGGAAATTTTAATGAATTAAAGACCTATTCAGAGTAGGTTACTATAACTTACTCTATTTGTAGAATTTCCAAGGCCTGTGAATCCTATCAATTTGTAGAATTATATTTCTTAACATCTTGTGGAAAGATAACTGAACAGTAATAGAGTTCAGTGGATTTGAATCTGCCTGCACAAAAGAAGCCAGAGAGTATTGATTAGTCGATCAATTTCAAACTAGAGAACGGTTGTTAATTTTATGTTAAGAAAATCTGTCCTTGTTTCTGTTCTCCTCAAATATTGAGACGGACGTGGATAAGGACATGGATGATCTGCTTATCAAATGCAAAATGACTGACTTGAGGCAGATAGCAACTCTGCTGGTTGATCCCATAAAGAGCCAGTCGATTTCAATGGGATAGAATGATGGATTCGATTTACGTGAAAATAAATACGATAAATGTGAAAGCCTGACACGTGACTTCATGAAAATTCATAAGCATAGAAGAGAGATGGTGAGACGAAACTACATATGCTCTCGTAGATTACAGCTTCAGTATAAAAGCAGGTGGGCTGAGTGGATGTGAACTAATGTTTATTGACTGCCGTAAGGTCCTACTCGTGGATATCAAGGAGACATAGGCATTATTATTATTCACATTTTACAGAGGTACAGAGACATAAAAGCATCTCCCCTATGCCCAATATGTTACAAGAAGTAGAGCTGTGGTTTGAGCCTAGAGCAGTCTTGTGGCAAAGTCCTGCCCTTTACAATCCACCACCATGTAAACAGAGCAATAAACGCATGGCGATAACCAATGCAATCGTACATTAGAGTCACATAAGTACAACATCAGGATGAATCAGGTAGTTTGGTGGTCTTCTTCCAGTATGCACCAGTCAGATCATTGACAGAAGTCTCCAGCAAAGAGTAATACACACCCCCAACATTCACCAAGAGAAGATTAAAGCAAGAGGGGTATATGCACACAATGAAATACTACCCAGCATTGATAAGGAACTGTTGCCACACGCAACAACATAGGTGAATCTCAAAAGACGTTATGTTGCATAAAGGAATCCAAACTGTAGGAAAGAAAAGAGTAAGTACTAATGACGTTCAAGTACAGGTCTACGGCAGTGGAAATCAGAGGAGCAGTCATCTCAGGGAGGCTGCCGGGAAAGGAGCCTGAGGGAATGTTCTGGGGTGATGCAACACCTTTACAACCTGATCCGGACGGTGGTAACAGAGATGCGCAGACCGGCGTCAAAACTCATCAGACTGTGGGCTTAGGATCAGTGCCTTTAAAAACAGATCAGTGTGTTTCATGATACAGAATTCATACCTCAATTCAAAGCAAAAACCGTACACACAAACTACAGACTGAAAAATCAAATAGACAGTGAAAGATCAGGAAATCACCTCCTGTTTAAAACGTACAATCCAGGATATATTATTTGGAAACATTTATTTTAGAAACAAGAAGTTCAGATAAGATAGAATGAACCATTTATGTTAAAAAATGGTACCATTCCACAATAGAGAAACAGAGTAGTCATAAGTGCTTTTTAGGGAACACAATTAGGACTAAGAAGTAGAAATTTCACCTCAATATAAGAAAGAATTTTCTATAACTGAAACAAAGGTGGAATTACCCACCTGTGCAGTAGCAAATTCCCCAGTGCACAAGGTTCCGAGAGAAGCTGGACAGTCTCCGGTCAGACTGTAGAGGGCGCTCCAGACCTAAGGCAGGTCTCAGTCCTCTCCAGTTCTGTTTCCCTGCGCCTGCATTCTGACGCTCACTTTCACCTGCAGGGATAAAGCTCCATCCTAGACAGCCTCCACACTCCTGACCTCACTCCCAATCTACTCCCAACCCCCAGCACACGAGCACCCATGTTCGCAAATCCTACGCCCATGATTAACAGAAGCAACACCCCCATCCAGCTTCTCCACTCCGACCCTACTGCACGCTCTAATCTCAGATCCTTCAGAATGGGGCTGAAATATCTTTGCACTTCCAGGCCACAGGAACTGCACATCTTTGCTGAATCAAAATAATATCCTCTATGCATTTATTCAGCACTGCTTATTACTAAGTTCCTTCTATATATCCAGCATGTTCTGGACACTAGGGAAGAAAGACAATAGTCCCATCTTGACGGAGCTCACTTACATGTTTCTTACTAGATATCAAGAAACATGTGGCTTTGGACAAGAATATCTCCCCCCACCCCAAGTGTATAACTTTGATGGACACAGAGTGGGTGACAAATAAAAACACCCCTTAGCATAATTTCCTGTGAGAATATTACATAGAACACTGTCTAGAAGTCTCAAGGGAATGCAGAGCTTACTCAAGACTCAGCCATGGTATTTCTCTCCCCAGCCCAGTAAAAACGTCTGTTACATGTCTGGGGGTTGAAGAAACATGCATTTTCCCCATTGTTCCTACACCCGAATTAGCATTCACCCGAACCAGTGCCCTGTGGCTCACTGGGTGTACTTCTGAAATTGCAGCGGGACTGATGCTCTCGGAGGGGCTTTGTGAGCCTTGGTGGAGCTGAACAAAATTGGCTTCGGTAAAATAAAAGGAGTGATGTTACTGAGCTATATCCAATAAATCACAGTCTATTAATTGACATTAATTTATCATTTCAGGCACAGGAATAAAATGATTCACAATGGATACTTTAAATTGGGTGAAAAGCCCAGGAAGCAAAAGCTAAATGCAACAAATTCTTCTAGAATAAAACCACAGAAAACAGTCTCTGGCAATGGCTTTTGGGGAGTTGCCATTAAGCTTACTGAATGAACCAAGACAAAACGTTTTAAGCATGCGCCATCTCCAGAAGTTAACTTGATTAGAGCCACAGTGTAAGTCCTACCCAAAGACTAGCCCTCAACTTCAGGAACTAGACTCGCACAGGAAAAGTAGGTACCTGTTACACGTGGAGCAGAGGTGGGGCTTTCCAAAGGGAATTATACGTCAATTAAGCACATGTGAAGGTGGGAATCACCGATAGTAGCTGTCTGTCTGCCCCTTCCTCCATGTGTAATAACTCTTTGCTAACCTCTGGCCCCTCTCCTTCATCTGCACACATTCTTCTGTACAGTCTGCAGTTAATTGCCTGCTACTCAGGATCACAGAAAACCAGAAGAACACACTTCCTTAAAGGGACAGAATCATCAGGGAGAGTTGGCGGGTGGGCCTGTGGGCCTGTGTGCCTGCCCACCAACACACTCAGATGTGTGGGAGAGGATGGAAAAGGAGGAAGAGTATAATAATGCAGGAAAGTTTGGCTCCACACGTGATCTCAGTAAAAGGCAGCATTCACAAACAGAAGCCCTCTGGGCGAAGCAACAATGGAACCAGCAGAAAGACAAAAGGGTGGTCCAGGAGCCACTGTGGCTGAAAGAGCTTGGGAATCATTCAGAAAATCCTTATCTACTTAACATTTGGGAAAACTCACATAGGATAGTTTATAGCAACCTAGCCAATTGTTGAAACCTCACAGTGAGGTGGGGGGTGGGGAAAGTAATAGCAAGGTGATAAAACTGAAAGTAGGAGTAGCTATAACTTTATTCACCTTTGGTGACTTTTCCTAAGTCATCCTGTGTTACCTAAATCACCTGTATAATACCAAAGTAACCCAAGACAGTGAAATGGCTGAAGGGAGCGGTCCTCTAGCCCCGAAGGCTTCCCCTGGGTGGCCGTTATTCTGATAAAATGGCAGCAATGGTGACTGACCGGGTCCGATCCTAACACTGGAGGTTTCAATGGGGGAAACTTATAAATAGAAGCTGGAGAATAAATGATACATATGTGGAAAAGGAAGAGGCATGATAGAAAGTATGAACATAGCTCAATACCTATAAATAAATACTACAGAGGGAAGAAACAATGAATGGGGCAAAAAAAGCAAACAATTAGAACATTTAACTGAATAAGTCATTTTTCTAGAGAAGGGCAAAAATAGCATTGACTCTCCCATTCCACAACGATCTTTCAAACTCTGAGACATAGAGGAGCTTAACACAACTTGACACATACCTGAAGGTTATGTGTAAGGCACTCTGCTAAGTGTCAGGAGGGTGTATAAAGAAGCTTTCCCCATGAATAGGCCTTCGACAATTTTGTGATACGGCAGGGGATTTAGGCACACAGACAGACCCACACCTCAAGAGAAGCACACCGATCCTAAAAGATCAACTGCGAAGTAGCGCTCTGAAACCTGGAGGCATTCTCCGGGAGGACAAGCAAGGGGAAGGGGAAATACCACGGCACTACCTAATGTCTGAATTTTCTAGAAAATTCAGGCTAAAAGGAGTGAATAAAAAGGAAATTTTAAATTTATATTTCAAATCAATCAGAAATGTAAACTGGCAGTTACAACTGCCTAATCTTAGTCCTAACCTTATGCTAACTACATGGGAATTTTTTTTAGAATAATGTAAATTGATGGGTTTTTCTTCTATCAACAATGTGATCATATGTTGGTTTGGTGCATTCCAAGACCACAGAGTTCAACTCCAAGAATGCGGACTATACTCATATGCCTAGAATGCAATGCACAAGCAATCACAAGGCTACCACCTGCCCACATGACTTTGCGCATTAAGAAAAAATGAGTCCGTCACCCATGACCTTATGTCCAGCTACAGAAAAAGTATAGCCAGTTGACTTTGTGAGAACATCTGCCTGTTTTAATTTACTATGTACCAATAATATCTAGGATGCACAGGGCTTCTCCTTAGCAGGGGCGGGGGGCGGGGCAGGGGGCTGTTGTGCACAGCAAAAACTGCACAGCACCAGCCACAGCCATGTGTGTGGGAGATGTTAGAACCGAAACATTAGAATCCTCCATGGTCACTGAAGTCCCAGACCAGAAGTCCAGCCATGATAGTATCTGGTGTTTTTCATTTGGATTTGAGGTGATTTTTTAATTAGACTCTTTAACACCCAAGCAATAAATATTGCATAGGATAATGGACTCCCCGATAGTTTGATATAAACTGGACTAGAGAAAGTCAAAAGAGATATCAGTAAGGAGGCTACACCACTCCAGCAACTAAGAGATGAAGCTGGGTTTGAAGGAGGAGTGGAGTAGATGGATATAAGAAAATTGGTCTAGCCTGAAGGCTTTTTAAAATTTTTTTTATTGCTGTTCAATTACAGTTGTCCCCATTTTTCCCCCATTGCTCTCCCCTGCCCTACCTACCCCCGTTCCCACTTTCAATCCCTCACTGTCTTGCCCATGGGTCCTTTATATACATGCTCCTTGACTTGACCCTTCCCCTTCTTTCCCCTGCCTTCTTGGGCATTTTCCCTTCCACTTTGAATGCACTCATTCCCATAAATCTGCAATATTTCCCATAGCAGTCGAGACAGATGTTGGAGGCCGCAGAGCTAAGCAGAGCTAGAGAAGAACAGATACTTCCAGTTTTTGTATGTATCACTGATTATAGTGTGTCTGCTTGCTTATAAACTGACTTCATAAATATAAGTGAAAAGATAATTGGAAGAAAGATATGAACAGAAAGAACCTGAGGTTTGTGTAAAGTGAAAGCACAGTTAAGTAAAGTTATCATATCTTATGCAATCTGCTTTTAGAATTCCATTTAATCTTTGCGATCAAAATGTTTATTGAATGAATGAATAAATGAATGAGCCTATGACAATCCAAATCAATCATTACCAGGAAACTGACTTTGTTCTTTTGCAGTTGTAATAATCAGCTGCCACAGGTTGCTACAGAGTTGGCTTAACTGACCAGAGCAGCCAGTGATATGAGTGAATGCGCAGCAACACACCTCAGCCCTGCAAGCGACTACTTAGGGGTAGAATGGATCACCTTGGCCACATCACAGCAATACCACAAGACTTGGGAAAAAAAGGAAGGATGAGTTCTGATAAAAGAAAATAATTGATACAAGTGTATTTTTAAGACTATAAAGTATTATGTAAAAGTTAGTACAGAAAAAGTAGCTAAAACCCGAAAGAACCTTGTCTCTCTTGCATAAATGTAGGAAACCCCCAGCTTGTAAGGAGGTCTGAGAAGCATCAGACACCAGGATGCTTCTCCCTAGAACATGGCTCTTATTCCTGGAGCCACATAGTGATTCAGCCCCATACCATGATGCAAGCAACAGACCAACAAAAAAGGGAAAGAAAGGCGAAGGACATACACCAGCAAACTTTTAAGAAATGTCTTCAACACCATGACGAAGCCAAGCCACCACACTCCGTGAGTGACCCTAGTACTTGCACAGCCACACCTAGCTGCAAGAACGCTCAGATCTTCATTGTCCACGCGTCTGGTAAAGATGCAGAGCCCCTATCAACACAAAGAAAGGGAAGGTTGTATGTTGAGGGACAATTGGTGTTCCTGCCGCAGAAAGTTACAATCAAAATTATCATCTAGCTAGAATGCTTGTGAAAAGCTTCTAAGAAGAGCTCTGATGGCTGCACAAAAGCCCCCTGCCAAGAGGAAAAGGAGAGCGTGAAATGCAGCCAGCCATCTGCTGGACAATGTGTTGTCCTGCCCAAGGGCTGCGTCCCAGCAACAGGGACCCTGCCCAGGACAAAGACCGAAACAGACTGCAAGCCATCGGCTTGTACCCATCGAAAGACAGTGCCTTTTCCTAATTTGTCTACCCCAACTCGTCATTTCCTAGTTCATAAAAAAGCATTGTCCTGATAAACAACTTCATAAACAACAGAAAAGTAACTTTTTTCCTTAATAATGGTTGTGTGTAAAAGTACATGGAAAAAAAATGTTTATATACATACTATCCACGTACACACAGGAACAAAGCATTAAGAGTAATTCCAAAGTTTTATATCCCCACTTTTACTCATTGAGAATTAAGGGCTGAGGAGGTAAAAGACAGTGACTGAAGACATGGATCCTGGGCCCAGAGGCCCTGGGTTTGCATTCCAGCTCTCTCTCTTCCTAGATGCACAACTTCGGGCAACGTCGTTTGATTCTAGGTGTCTCCATTGAATCAGCTATCAATGAAATAATAATATATACCACAAATATTCAGAGAGATTAAATATATCCATGACAAGAGTTTAGAACACTATGTTCAATAAATCTTCAATATTGTTTAGAAACCTAATTCAACACTATCAAAACTCGAATAGGCAGAATTATCAACCAGGTGGCATTTTGAAGAGCACAAGTGGAAGGAACAGGAAGCACAAGGCATAAATCCTGGCCTCCAAAGCTGCCTGCGTGAGGACTCCTGGCGAAACGCGAAGTTTCAGACTGCTCTCTGACTCACGTCCGTTAATCCCAGATATTTAAGGTCATTGCCTTGAAAAACCAGAGCTTTTCAGCAACAAATTCCATTGAATTTTATCTCAATTTCAGCTAAAAAAATAGAACATGACAAATCCCACGTAGTCATGTTCTTCTCTAAAGAAAGACAAAGAAACTTCTAAAGCACAGTTGATAGTTCTCATGAAAATAATGTGTGTAAAATCTTACACGTGATATGCCACTGTGAGCCCCTATTCTAGATGAAATACCTACAAAGAGGTACAAATATTTTATGTACAATATATTAGTTACAGAAATTGCCTACTATGAAGAATTTCAAATATTAAAGTGGACAGAATAGGATAATGAATGCCAATGTACCCACCCCTTGACCATTATCAACTTATGGCCAGTCTTCATTTTTCTCTAGTCCCACCTACTTTCTCTCTCCACCAACAAACATATTGGAGCAGATCTCAGGCATCATATCATTTCTGACACATTATTTTAACAAGTTTATTAAAATGTCCTTGGCATACGATCAATTACATGTTTAAAATGCACAATTTGTTAGGTTTTAACACAGGTATTCTCCTGAAACTATCACCACATTCAAGATAATAAACACATTCAGTTCCTGCAAAAGTATTCTTCTGTGTGATGTTAATTTCTTCCTTTCAACCAGGCTACCACTGGCCTATTTTCTATCACTTTAGAGTGATCTGCATTTTTAGATTTTTTTATCAATAGAGTCCTATGATATGTACTCTTTTTTCTATATTACATCACTCAGCATAATTATTTTGAGATTCACCCATGTTGCTGGGCATACCAACACTTTATTCCTTTTTACTGCAGAGTGGTATTTCATCTTAGATACACCGCCATTTGTTTATCTACTCACCTGTTGATGGGCTCTTGGGTTGTTCCCAGTATGGGGCATACTACAAGCTAAACTGTTCTAAACAGTCATCTACAAGTCTCTGTGGAGAGCATGTCTTCACAACTTTTGGGGAAAAATCTAGGAATGGAATGTCTGGGTCAAATGGTAAGCATATGCTTACTTTTTCAAAAAATCCCGAAACTCTTTCCCAAATTGGTAGTATCATTTTACATCTCTACCAGCAAGGTAGAAACGTTCTAGTCGCTCTACCTCCATAAAAACGTGTGCTATTGTCGGTCTTTTTAAATTTTAAACATTTTAAAAGGTGTTTGGTGGCAACTCAATGTGGTGTGTCTTCCACTGTCCCGAGGCCACACAGTAGCCAGTGCATCTTCTTGGGCTTTGCTGCTGCCATAGGACTTCTTTGGTAGTAAATACCTGTCCCAGTCTTGGACGCATTTTTCACGTTAGGTAGCTTTTCTAAGTTCTGAGAGTTCCTTATCTATTCAGGATACAATCCCTTTATTAGATACGTCATTTGTAAATGCTTTCTTCCAGTTTACGAATTGGTTTTTCATTCTCTCAAAGGTTTCTTTCAAACAGCAAAAGTTCTTAATTTCAATGAAACCTAATGTACCAACTCTTTCTCTTATGGATTCAAATTCTGGTGTCATATCTAAGATATCTTTCCCTAACTTTGAGAGCACAAAGGTTTTTTTCTCCTATAATTTCTTCGAAACGTCTTGTAATTTTATGTTTCACTTTTAGTCTATGAGGCACTGAGCACTAACTTTTGAATATAATGTGTATCTAATTTTTGAATATCCGGTTACTGGAAAGAGCTTTCCTCCACTGAACTGCTTCGGCATTACTGCTTAAGATTAATCGCATTATTTTAGAAACATATTTATTTACTTTTTTCTTTTCCAAGAAAATGTTAAGAATCATGTGGGCAAAAACCATGTATTTCCCACCTCTCGAACAGTAGGCACTCAAATACGTGTTGTTAAATGAACGAATAGTTACCATCCAGTAGGGAAGTGGGAGTGGGGATGGGTGGAGGTGTGCGAAGTGTATGGGAGGTGAGGGAGAATGGGGACATATGTAATATTTTCAACAATAAAAAATATACATAAATAAAAAATGAAGACCAACCAAAAGGAGAATAAGCAGAAGCTATTGTTTTTTGTTTGTTTGTTTGTTTGTTTGTTTGTTTTCCAGAGTTTGCAATGGCATAAGAGTCAGGCACATCACAGGTGCGTAGCAAAGACTCAAAGGCAGGCGGGGGAGTGGGAAAGGAGAAAAAAGGGACTGGAGAGCGTTAGCATGCAGAAGTTGGGGGCGGGCCAACCAGGAAGGGAAGCATCGGATGTGACTGGGTAGACGTGCGTATTTGGCTTTCTCTGGTTAATCCGAAATTGGAAGCTGGGAGAGAAAGTAGGGAAATCATCCTGGCTGTTTGAAGCCGACGGAGCATCGTGCATTTCTACGTTCAGTCTCTCACTATAAAGGGAGATATGTATGCTGGTAAATGCATAGCCAACAAAAAAAAAAAAAAAAAAACTGGATGAATAAGCCGTACCTGGAGGTAAGAGGTAAGGAGGAACTCACTTTTACTCTATATATAGATCCCATATTTTTCAATAAACTTATATTACTTTTAATCTAGAAAAATAAAATCAAACAGTCCAACCAAGCAGGGGCAATTGGCAAGTCACATGCCTCCTTGAATGGTCGTGAGATTCATTTGACAAAACTGTGTGTGCAGTTGCTGATTCTCCCATGTTCTCTGTTTGTTTTTCTTTCTTGTTTTGTTCTTCTGAAAACAAGTGAAGTATTGTAAAAACGTGCTAAGTCCTCCCTTGGAAATTTCAGCTTACATATTCTGGCTGAACTTCTGGTGATCTCTCATTTTCAGCTGAACCCTTAAAAATGAAACTTTTCATTTGACATTTATTCAATGAATGTGAATTGAGTGACTAATATGTTCCAGACATTTCCTTCCCTAAAAAGCGAGGGAAATGTCATGATTGCAAGAATGCACAGAACTCAATTGGATTTGACTTGAAAGCTCTGCTTTCCTAGAGACATATCGCCATCTAGTGGAGCTTTGGAATATTTTCAGAGATGACTATTTTGTACGTTGCGTTTTCACAACCACAGGCGCTCTCAATTGACTGCCAAACGCCAGAGACCAAAATACTCCATTTTCCAAGTATTTTGGCTGTGGGAGTCTTTACTGTATTCATGTACTCTTGTTTTTAGCAGGGAAAAAATCTCTGTGGGTTATTTAACAATCTATTGTGTGAACAAGACATACAGCTGTACCTGTGCACAGCCTCGCACGGGGCTCAGTGTATCAGGTTGTCCTCTTGTGCACCTATTTCAGGTATGGGGGCCAGCCAAGTCCCTGGCACACGAAAGGTGAGCAGTGTCTTGAAAGAACAGCAAAGCTCCGTGGCATCACACGGATCAGAAATTCACTTAATTCACTCACAACGCATTCACTTCCAGTAGTAAAGGATACAGTGCTTAGAAAGATATATAAGCGCTGATTTAGAAATTTGCATTCAGAGAAATGGTACAGATGATAAATTCTGCCACAGTTCAGAGGCGTGGGGAATTGCTGCCGGCTGAGATGACTAAGAAAGGTCTCACACTTCACATGCACTTAAGAACAGACCCTACAGCCATTTGGATCGAGGCATCACTGCCCCAGACAGTTATTCCATTTATAAAATCACCATCCTTACATAACTGTCCCTTACGTACCACCAAAGAACGCTATGCCTCACGGTGTGCCTTGGCTATGCCTTGTTAGAACATAGTTAGTTTCACTCTAAAGCACATCACGAAAATAAAGCCCTCACACTGATGTGAAATCCAAATTCTTCAGTAACATAAAGCAGGTGTTCAGTCCACGCTCAGGGGTGAATGAGGGGGCCCGCCCACGGCAGGCTCCCTGGAAGTTCTCACACTCACATGGGTTCAGCTCATGCCCAGTAGGATGTCAGGAGCAAGACGTCCTTTGTTTCCACATGTGTATACCTCAGTGTATGGTTCTGCCCATTGCTAGTTTGTGTAGACATTTAAAAAACACATATTAACACACAGTTCTCATACATACATATGTATAACACATGTATAATATTGAATGTGTAACAAATACACATGATAACACATAACATACACATGCGCATATGTATAACATATATACAAGGGGAGACCCCCAAAACAGAATTGATTTATAAAGAATTGTGTATTTACTCTTACATGTTTAAACTTCAGTCACCTTCAAAGTACACTCTCCATTTGATGCAATACACCTGTCGAGATGTTTTTTCCACTGCTCAAAACAGTTTGAACTCATCAATTTTGATGCCTTTTAGTGTTTCTGCTGGGTTTTGTTTCACCTCTTCCACATCAACAAAACGTTTCCCTCTGAGGATTTCTTTCAACTGGGAAAATAAAAAGCAGTCACTCGGGGAGAAATTGGATGAATAGGGAG
>PVJI01030423.1:0-14238 GCA_004026765.1 Micronycteris hirsuta | reverse complement strand
TGTATATTTACAGGGATTTTTCCATTACGGAATGCCCAAAAGGCAAGATATCCATCTGACCAGACACTTCAAAAGTGAAGCATTAATAAGCAAATTTTTAACTGTTCAAGAGAGGTTATAAAATTTAGTAATATAAAAGCAGTAACCCTTCATTAAAAGTATATTTATGTACAATAGCAAATAAATACACCGTTATGGAGCTCATAATTAGTTTTACTGCTTCCATATCTACTGTGCAAAAGTGGTTAAAATTTGCATCTCAGTTCTATACCGAATGAAAATAGTCTGGCCCTGGCAGGGTGGCTCAGTGGGTTGGAATGCCATCTCTCTCTCTCTCTCTCTCTCTCTCTCTCTCTCACACACACACACACACACACACACACACACACACACACACGGTTGCAGGTTCAACCCTGGTCAGGGCACATACCTTGGTTGCGGGCTGAATCTCCACTTGGGGCACTACGGGAGGCAATTGATTGATTTTTCCCACATTGAAGTTTCTCCCCCTCAAATCAATAAACATATCCTTGGGCGAGGATTAAAAAAAGGAAAGGGTCTGGAAAATGTCACTGTCCAAAGTCCTATACACTATCCTGAATCCCCACCAATACAATTAGAAACGCTAAGACCTGCTCACTGCAGGGAAAACAAATCAGGCAGAAGACGCAGTTCTCACAGACCAGTAATAAAGATACTGGAAAACTTCCAAATTCACTAGGGATCAAATAGTAAGTCAATGAATAAATAAAAGGAGATTACATTTTTACTTCTCAAACAAGTAAAGTGTTCCAAACCAGACAGAGTGCCGTCAATAATAACAATATGGATAAAGCAGATTTCTATGACCCTGTACCAGAATGCTCTGAGTAGTTTTCCACAATTATAGAAAAAGCAATAGAAATAAAAATCAGTAACAACATTCACTGAACTCATTCCATGCTGAACAATGTCCCAGTGTCCCCATATGTACACACACAAAAGCACGGCGAACTGGGTGGCATTATCACGGCACTCCTCATGTTTCACAGAGAAAGGAACCAGAGGTCAGTGGCTCTACAATGGCCCTACGTGTGGTGTCCCTGCGTTCATCAGGTCCCGCCGAAGCTGCTCAGTGGGAACACCATCCAGGCTAAGCCTCCTCTTCACCAGTCTGAGCTGGGCCTCAAAGAAAAAGGGGAGCCCTGGCTGGTGTGGCTCAGTAGACTGAGCGCCAGCCTATGAGCCAAAATGTCGCCAGTTCAATTCCCAGTCAGGGCACGTGGCTGGGTTGCAGACCAGGTCTCCAGTTGGGGCCGTGCGAGAGGCAACCAATTGATGTGTCTCTCCCACATTCATATTTCTCTCCCTCTTTCCCCCTTCCTTCCCCCTCTCTAAAAATAAATAAAAATCTTTTTCTAAAAAAAGTGGAAAAGAGCACAAGAGACATGAGAAACACCTCCACAAGACTAGAGATTGTTGAATCCCTGTCAAGGAGTGAAGGTAAACTGAGCTGGTAAGGAGAGGGGCGGGGGCTAGGAAACCCAGCTGCCTGAGCTTGTCCCTTCCCCAACACAACCTACTCAAACTCAAGTGCAAACAGGCCAGTGAGTGGCTGTGGCTGGAAGAGAAGGGAATTTAAAATGGAATCTAGAAAAATGAGAAAACCTCACATCAAATTTGACAAAGCATCTTTAAAAAAGAAAAAGCCAGTTTTCTAATACCCATGAATTTTGTAAGAAGCTCACAAAAATGTCCTGTGGAACAAGACAAGACTAAGCAGTGTGCACAACCTGGCCCCAAGCTCCACCTAGGGTGGCGGCACCCTGTGATCCCCCCTCAACAACCCACCCCAAGGCCCTAGTACCGCCCCCACCACCACCCTCCCAAGCTGTCCCGAGCATTCTCTGAGTTGCCTGAAACATTACGGCCTCACTGATCAACTCAGCTCCCATTTCTCAAATGTCACAAGTATGACTGGATGACAGAAGATAGACAGACAGAGGAGCAGGCTAAGGACAGAAAGGCAGACTGGACCTGAGAGACTTACTGCCAGGCTAAGGAACGTGGACTTTGTAAAGCAGGTAAGAGGGCGTCAGAAAAGCTGTGCCAGGAGTGACACGACTCCAGCTGTGTTTTCGGTTACAGCGATGAGCACTCTGGGCTGTCTGGCTTCAGTCTTGCACTTCCTCTCTAGCTACTGGGTGACTCTGGGTAATTAAGTCCGTACCTCCTCTCCCACCTGCAGAATGGGTGATTAACAATATATGAACCTCGAGATTATTATAAAAATTAAAGAGTTAATGTTTGAAGCACTATCTAGCACATGGTAAGTGCTCAGTAAATGTTCTATTATTTAAGCTTATCATAATAGAATTGATGTATAAAATGGACCGGGAAAGGGGAAAGTACAAGCATAGATTAATTATGGGCTTATTTCAGCGGTCCAAGCAAAAGATTAAGAGAGCCTTTCGGAGGTTAATGTTGAGAACGAAAAGGAAGGAGCCATATGAACACACACTGTGAGAAGAACTGAAAGGACTGGAAAACTTGTTTAAATATGGAAGATGAGAGACAACCTGATTCAAAAATGACTCAGAAGTCTGGAGCCTAGGTGACTTAGAAAACCAGCGGTGACGATCAGAAATTCAGAAAAGGGCACTAAGTTGAATGATGACATCTCCTTAAATGCATTGTGATTTAAACTTAAAAGACTGCCTCTGAGTATAGCTCAGCAGTTTTCATTTTATCAAGCATATATGGCAGTTAACATTTTATTGAATACATAAGGGAAAAAGGTACAAAAACAATAAAAGAAGAAAGAAGGGTGTGGCGGGGAAAAAGAAACCTGCCCAGGGAACAGAAGCTCCGAGCTCTGGTCCCCACAGAGAAGTGAACTACGTGACATTGGGGAAAACATGCCACCTGTCCAAATAACCCGCCCTGCCACAGAGAGAGGGAGTACCGCTATGCATCTGGGGCCCCCTTGAATCACAATCAGCCTTTCCTCTCTCTGTCTCCAAATCACTGGTATGGGGAGCCTTTGTTTTTTACAAGTATACCAAACTGCTCTGCATGCTCGAGCAGGGAAAAAAAACTTTAGCACACCCGAATAACCATCTCCAGTCCTTTTAAGCTTTGACATCATCCCTTTTTTTAAGATCTGATTGGCTTTCTGAAGTGATTCGTGAACAGGACAGCACGCCACCCACCTACGAGAAGAGCGCTCCCTGACACCCTGTCTGCCTGACGAGGCCACAGTCAGGGTGATGCGGCAGTCCCAAAGGTGAGGGGACTGCACATTTCCTCATGAGACCAGGATTACCCCTCTCTATGAGACACTCGTCTCGATGTGCTCAAAAGCCTGCCACCTTCTCTGACACCAGCACCTCAGTCAGCACCAGACTTCCTTGAAAGTCCTCTAGGTTTTCCCAAGCATGTAATCTTAACATCAAAGCTGTTTCAGATACAACCCTTTCAAATCCCTGTATGATCCTATAACTGGATACTTCATCCTGAGTAACAAGGATACAAAAAATTTTACCACTGGAACAATTGATATTATCCATTAACACTATGGGTGCATTCACAATTACTTAGGAGAAAACAATCTTTAAAAGTTTTATTTACAACATCAACACCTGAACACATGAAGTCGTAACTTCAAAATGTCAAACTTCTCTGCCTCACTTTGTACAGATTCATTACATGAAGTGACCTCCATAAGCTTTCCCAACTACTATTGCAAGAGGTCACTCCATGCCTACGTACCACCCTCAAACAGAACTCAGTTATTCAGAGTAAAGTACTGGACAGCACATCCCGTACCAGGAGACACCACCTAAGACTGTTTAGGGATTCAAATATGTATGCAAGGACTGAGGGATAATTTGGGGAAATAACCTCGCTGTATATTAACATGTGCAACACATAATTTTATAAAATTTCAAATACAATCACAAGGCTAAAAATCATATTCAGTTATTTTTAACATAGAAAATACTTCTTTTTCTAGTTGAATGACACCAAAATATGGACATACAACACTTCTTCTTAATTCCCACCTAAAAATTTTACTTTTCCTTTCTTAAAAAAAGAAGTGCTTGACTGGGTTTAAGGGCCACGTGACATCATATCAGTCTCAGGCGCACAACCTGACGCTCTGGCCTGCTCTCTGTTCCATCACGCGAGATCACTGCTGTGCTCCAAACCCCACGCGTCCGAAACGGCAGCCACGAGTCACAGGAGGCCACTGAGAGTGAGAAATGCAGTCAGCTGGGACTGAGATGTGCTATGAATGTAACACAAGATTTTGAGAATTTGGTATCCCCAAAATGTAAAATAGTTAATAATTTTTAACTTTGAAATAATGTATTTTGGATATACTGGTAAAATAAAATACATCACTAAAATTAACATGACTTTCTCTTTCCTGGCTTTTTAAACTGTGACCTCTAGAAACTCTTCAAGCACAGAAGTGGCTTATACTTCTAGTGAACAGTGCTGTGTGAAATAAAGTTCTTAGCATTAAGGACATAAATGTGAAGATGTTGGACAGAGTCTCTGGACTCCTGGAGTCTGTATTTTATTGCCAGGGGTGGTAGGAACCCTAAGACAATAGACGAGTAAACTCAGTAAGATTAGAGAATTAGTGTTCTGAAGAAAATAAGACAGGGAAAAGAGAAGGTGGACGGGGCAGTGGGGCGGGACGGCACAGCAGCCGTCTTCCTCTTCCCACTGCAACAGAGAAGGCAGCCAGGTTTCCTCTCAGTACATACGCACGCAGACTGGCAGTGGCTATCTGGGACAGGCGCTGTTAAGAGATTCCAAGGCAAACTTGAACCTCAGTGGTAAAGCACAGCACGCTGTATTAGCTGCGCTGGCCCAGGGCTGGAGAGCAGGCAGGGGTGCTAGGTGATCTCTCTGTCCATCCACTTTATGCTGGAAACCTGAGCCTCGTTCACTCTTTCACGTCTCCTTCCCTTCCCTCTCACACACCTCAACACACACACTCCCTCTCTAACTACATTCTGTGACTCTGGCCTCAGGAATGTCTCATAAATCCTTCTGTTTATTTCCATACTCTTTGTCAAGATCTTAATTCAGGAGAAAGTGATGAGGAGGCATTCTAAAGTAACTGCTCCTTATCTAGTCTCTATGCCTTCAGTTAATTCTCCCAAAATTAACATCCTTCAAAATTTAAGTTTCAAAATCACCAACACTCTAAAACATCCAGAGCTTCCAGTTTCAATGTTCACACCTCTTATCTCATTGCCCCCCATCCTCGCTCCTGTTACCCGTATAATACACCCTTCTCTCAGCGCCAGAGCAGAACTGTTCCGTCTAGAACGCTGTCCCTGCTCTTTTCTGCACCTGGAAATCTTGAACCCAGCCTTCGAGACCCAGACCTAGCGTCACCTTCTCTAAGAAACCTCCCCAGAGTCTTGGGCATGAGCTGCTGCCCTGCCCGCCGCCCCCCATCCGCATGAGGTGACCCCTCAGGAGCAGCTCTGTCTCACCCATCTCTTCTCCGGCAGCCCCCCCCCCCCCCGGCACTGAGTAAACATTTACTCGGTGAGTGAGCGGATGAACAGGTACGCGGCAGCTCACTGCCCAGCGCCAGCAGTGGCATGCTACCCAGACTCTGCCCAAGGCTCGACCCTGGCTGTATCCTATGCTGCCTGCCAGTTTGGTTCCTACTTAATATTTCTATCCTAATCTCCAGCTTTCTAATCGATTCTGTGGGCTAACTTATAGCCTTCCATTAAATTCATTTTCTGCCCAGGTCAGCCAAGGGTGAGTTTCTGCTGTCTGTACACAAAAACTTTGTCACACATTAAGTAAACAGTGAGTGACCATCATCCCCCCCAAAAAACAGGATCATGAGGGAGGGGAATAATTTTGTAGAAACATGGGGAAAGGAGAAAAGAACACTAAAAGCAGCAATTACGCAAGATAAATCAACGTCTGACTGGTGTTCAAGGTGGCGACGCGCCACATGGTCGGGACTGCTTACCGATAACCAAAGGCACTTCTCTTTCCGGACTGAGGCAACGAGTCACTCCCAGGCTGCCTGGCAGCCAGCACAGCCCTCAGACTACGGTCCAGCCAATGGAGCACCAACAGAAACGGTCAGTGCTATGTGTGTGGTGCTGCCAGGTCTGACCCGTCAAAATCTCCCACGTGTAAAGCTCCACGCTCTGTACCAATCCAATGACTGAATGCCAAAACCAGGGCAACCGACCTTCAGACACCACGTTTGTCAACTAAGAGAAGTGCGCACAGTGTGGCCCCCGGGAAAGTCACCGGAGAGAGCAGGGCAGTCCCTGGCCTAACACTCACTGGGCTATCACATGAGCCAGAAACTAGACTTCGGATTTAAACCATTGAAATGCTGGGTATGTCTATTGTATCAGTTAGCCTACCTTAGTGAATACAGAAATTAATATCAACCTTAAACGGCTGGTAAATACTTATGAGAAATGTTATTTCCCAGTTTGAAAACAATGGTCAGATGTATGCCGCTTACCACTGCTAAGGGTCTGGACTAATGCAAAATTACCTCCCTAACTTTAAAAAATGTGTTTGCAGTTTTGAAAAGGTAGATTTTTTTCTTAGAGAACAGGTACGTAAGAGTAGAGGCAGGAGCAAGAAAACTGATATGAATCATCAAATTAAATAATCCCTATTTTATATATATTTCCCTCAGTTCAATATATGAACTCAGAGAAACTCAGCATACAAATTTTTTTCCAGAATAAATCATGACCTATACTAGAAGTATGTTAAACTTTGTTACTATCCTACAAATTTTCATTATAAAAATTGCTACCTACTAAATATTTAGCTCATGTGGGAAGATTTTATAAATACAGATGACATACACCTAAAACTAATACAAAATATTTGATAGAAACTCTAATTATAAAATAAAATTTTAAAAAATTAGAACATGATAAAGCCAAAAAAATACAGATGACATCCCAACTTCTAAAGATTTGGACTCAAATATATTAAGTCTGAAATGGGGAACAGACATCAGCATTTTTCAAAGATTTCTGAGGTGATCGGATTATAGGGGTCCCACCACTAAGAATTTTGATTAAAAATTTTAAGACTGAAAATAGTTATTATATAGCACAACGTACTTTAATAAGTTGCATGAAAGTATAATTATAAAAATGTACAATGTTAACTCATCAACTGGCAGAGAGGCTTCTACTAAAATCCTTTTTAAACTATTTTATATGAACATGTGAAACAAACACTCAACAGTTGCTCAACCCCTATTTCTTAGCATTTTGAGGAACCAAGTCAAACAAGGGGGTCACAATGTGAAGACATGTGATCAGAAATTTTAAAAGTATTGCTAGAAGAGAGTATTTAGACAGAGGGAAAAGTCCGTCTCTTAACAACTCCTACTAACTAACACTTCTGAAGAAGTCTCAGACAGAAATAGGAACCGCTTTCACCATCGAATTTATACAGGTACACATTTTACTGTGCTTCACTTTACCAGGTGTCGTAGATGTTACATTTTTGGTGATACTTACTTTACTGAGGTGGTCTGGAACCGAACCTGCAGTTAACTCTGGAGGTATACCTGTATATATTTTTACAATCATTTTAACGCACATTTTAAAAATCACTACACACAGTTTACACTTACTAGAAAACACCAACAATAATACTCCTTTGAAAGCACAACAGGTTTCCCACCTGGAAGCAAAGGTACTTCCTCACCTCTCCCTTTTGACTTCTCATGATGACCCAACACTAGCGGACAGAAACTACCTGCTCCAACAACCTGTCGTCTCCGTTGCCACTCCAGTCAAGCTTTATTGTCTAGCTCTAAAGTGGAACCATACCTTTAAATACAATGCTGGGCAAGGTCTTAAGAAGAGACCAGCCAACTTTTTCTGAAAGCCAGAGTGTGCTGTTTTAGAAGCATACCGTCTTTGTTGTCATTGATCAAGGCTACCCTTGTATCACAAAAGCAGCCAGACAATACATATAAACCAGGGAGTGTTGGCTGTGTATTCATAAAAAAAAGAGGCAGCAAGCTGGATTTGGGCTCTTGAGGCTTCAGAAGCTGGAAGGTTAGTCTGAGGCACCTGAAATTTTCATTCATATATATATGAAAACATATCTACAGACACACACATATATTTACATATGACGTATCTCTATATACAACATTATACATTTCCGGCGCACATGTGTTTGTCATTATCTCTCTTATGGCACTTTAAGGCCCTTAAGGACAGAACTGCTGCTTCATTCACGGACAAACCGCTAAATGAATGGGCACGTAATGATCATCAAGACATACTGCTTGACTCAACTCACATCAGGAAGCTTCGACACAGACTAACAGAGAGGAGGGGAGTACAGAAACAACAAAAAATGTCTCCTATTAGGAGAGTAGAAAGGCCATGAAGTTATGCTTCTACAGTCAGGCACTGAGTGCCCTTCCCTCCCCTCCCAAGCCGTGACTGTCCCTGGGAGGAGGACAAGTGCTGAGGATAAGGAAAGGGGTGACAGTAACACCGAGCCACAGAACATGTGGCCCAGGAAGAACTGCAGACCCCAGGACCACTGAGGGAGCCCTCAGAGGCGACCTCCTGCTCGCTGGTCCTGGAGGCTGCGCTTCCACAGTGGGAAGGAGAGTGGGAGCCAGGCCTTACCAGTGTGGGTGCCGGCAGCGCCCCAAGCAGACAGCAGGCACCGTGTGAGTATTACATCAGAAAAGACCAAGTCCAGCCTCAGCTCTAATGCGCAGTGTGACCCTTCACCTTCTCTCCAAGGCTCAGCGGCCCTTCTGTAAACTGGGGGTAAGAAATCATTCCAAGACCAGGGGAGGCTCCCCTGGGCTGCCGCATTTGAACACACTTCAGGGACTCCTCACCACCATATAAACTCAAAGACGAAGGGTCTGAAAGCTGTCTTCATGCTCTGGATTCCAAATGTCAGGATGACAATATTTCAATAGCTTGAAAGTAGTACCAGTTTTCCCATTAAGCACTTTAATGAATAGAAAACCTCAACTGAAATATTTTTTAAAAATCTCCCCCATGGTCCTAAATAGACAACTGTCATGTTCAGTTTTTGAAAAATGCAACTTGTTAGCTTTGTTTTCTCAGTGGCACCCACCACAGTTAATTAATAATAATGGCTTTAGTTCAACGTGTTTTAGAAAAAAGTGAATATGCCTATGTTTTCAGAAATAATTACAATACATAGGAGATGTTCAAAGGAAGACAATGCAGTGTAATCCACTTTATGCAAAATGAGTGAATTGAGGACCCAGAGCTCAATTTTTCAAACTTTTTCAAACTTTCAGTTATAAAATGTTCTTCTACATTAACTATTGAGAAATATGAAGGGTAATGCATGGTTCTCTAGTAAGGATTTCCATCAACTAAATGTTCCTGGCACATTATCCCACTGTTCTGCCTCCTAAAGCCTCTGCCATTTTGGTAGCAAATTCTACTCACTTTTTTAAAAGCAGGAAAGCCCACCGTGGCCAGGTGGCTCAGCTGGTTGGAGCATTGCCCCGCACACCAAAAAGTTGCAGGTTTGTTCCCGGTCAGGGCGCATACCCAGGTTTGGGTTGGATCTCTGGTCAGGGTGCGTACAGGAGGCAACTGATTGTTTTTCATACCAGTGTTTCTTTCTCTCTCAATCAAGAGACTATATCCTCGGATGAGGATTAAAGAATAATGATGATAATAAATAAAAAAATAAAAGCAGGAAAACCCTTATCCCCAAATGAATAACAAGAATGTTGAGAGTGCCAATCCTGAGAACAGGGTGCCAACCCCCCACCTTTCCCTTGGCTCTGTGACAAGGAGGACAGCGATTACACGTGAGCACTCTTTTATATGCAGCTTCCTGAATTTTCATATGAACTGCCATTCTTCTCATCCAACCAGAAAAAATACTAAGTTGTTTATGATACAGGAACAGATTTGCAAGAGCCTATGCATGATGGTGACTGGCACTAGAAAGCAGAATATCCCAGAGATGTATGTGGTCATTTGAAAGAAGTCAAATGAAACTGAAGTAAAAGCACTCCCTTGGAGGAAGGTCTATGACCTTCTAGAAAAAAACTGTACTTTCCCCAACAATGTGCTTTTTTAGATATTTATAGTATAGCTGCATCCATTAGAATATAGGCACCATGAGAGCAAGGATTCGGTCTTAGGCACAAATATACACCCAGCACCCAGGAAGTGCTCAGCATAATAAATGCTCAACAAGTATTTGTTGTTTATCTCACATATCTCATCATTACCTTCAACGACCTGACATCTAGCAGAATATCCCTTAGTTACTAACTAAGCATAAACAGCCCCACTGTTTCCAGATATGGATTCTATAAGTTGTATAAATTTAATGCATTGCTTTGGTTTCCCTATATTTATTTTCTTTCCTTCTGCAAGGGACAAGTGAGGCTGATGTTCTAACTTTCTAATAGTATTAGAGTTTCCATATGAAAGAAAACATGAAATAAGGGAGTAGATTTAAAGAAACATCTCAGAGGAAGCACAGAGTTAGCCTAAAAGCAGGGACTGTGGAGCCGCACTGCCCAGGTTTGAGTTTTGGCCCCACCACTTCCCAGGGGCGTCAGGCATCTTTCTTCGCTTTCTGTGCCCGAGTTTTCCCACAAGTAAAACTGAAATGACCCGCACGGTCTTGTCCCATAGTTCTCCAGCCTCTCCAGGGAAGCCCTGGCCTCACTTCTACTCTCTCTTCTTCTCATGGCAAAGCCAGACCGACACCCATCGCTTCACTATTCATTTCTCAATGTTCTGCAACCTGGGATTTCTATTTAGGGCTTCTAGTTATTTTATCTAGAGGCAAATTTATCTCCAACCCCCCAAAAAGAATTCCTTTGCCTGACTTTCCTTTTCTACTAACAATACAACCCCTCCCACTCACCCACACGGATGTGCCCCACCCTACGTGGCTAACCCCTCTCCAAGTTCTGCCTAGGGTTCCTTAGGAAATTCTCTCATATCCCTCTTCACTGTTCTTTTGCCTCATAACTCTTCACAGACAGTGAGGTCCATAAAAACAGAGTCAGATTCTGCTATTTTCACAGGTTTATCTATTCCAAACAGTTACTGAAGGACTCTATCTATACCCAGGCTCAACAAGCATTTGTCTAATAAATTACTATGTGCTTGGCATACTATAATCACTTCCTAAAAAGCTTCCCTGGCTCCAGATTCCTAAGACTACAGTCTGTCCTAAAGTTATTAATCTTTCTTAAAATACTTCCTGCCTATAACTTGTCTGCTCAGACACACTCTTTCATATATTCAAGTAACCACTAGTTACCGAGTACTACAGGCGGTCTTGTGGAAGGAGGACAGAATTGGGGAACAATTCTACTGATCAGCACGGGAGTTTTGACCTGCTCCGTTTCCGACCTGGGCCGGTTCACCCCTCCTTAGGCAACATGGTGGCCCCCCGCTCCCGGGAGGTCACCATATTGATGCCGAACTTAGTGCGGACACCCGATCGGCATAGCGCACTACAGCCCAGAACTCCTGGGCTCAAGCGATCCTCCTGCCTCAGCCTCCCGAGTAGCTGGGACTACAGGCGCGCGCCACCGCGCCCGGCTGGGGAACAATTCTAAAAACAAGTCTTCTCCAGCTCTTCAAAATATTACAAAAAGCTATCAGAGCTAATAAGTGATTTTAGCAAGCCTGCAGAATACAAGATCAATATATGAAAATCAGTTGTGCTTATTTTTATGTACTAGCAATGACAATCAGAAACTGAAATTTAAAAACCAGTATAGCAGTATAAAAATATAAAATAGGTATGAATTTGACAAAAGAGGTAAAAGACTAGTATATAAAAAGTTATCTTTTTATCCTCACCTGAGGACATGTTTATTGATTTTAGAGAGTGGGGAAGGGAGGGGGAGAGAAACATCCACCAGTGCCTCTTCCATGTACCCTGATAGGGGACTGACCCTCAACCCAGGCATGTGCCTGACTGGGAATCAAATCTGCAACCTTTCAGTTTACAGGACAATACTCCAACCAACTAAGCCACATCGGCCAGGGCTAAAAAGTTTTTAATTAAAAAAATTAAAGAAAAATCTAAATAGGAGAGATACACTATGTGTACACCATATGCATGACTCTCTTTAAAAAAATCAATATTAAGCCCTGGCTGGTGTGGCTCAGTGGATTGAGTGCGGGCCTGTGAAGCAAGGGTCGCTGGTTCAATTCCCAGTCAGGGCACACGCCTGGGTTGCAGGCCAGGTCCCCATTAGAGGGCACGTGAGAGTCAATCACACACTGATGTTTCTCTCCCTTTTTTTCTCCCTCCCTTCCCTTCTAAAAATAAATAAATAAGATGTTTTTAAAAATCAGTATTAACAGGTCAGTTCCCCCAAAATTATCTATAGATTCAACACAATCCCAATCAACATCCTAGCAGGCATTTGTATAAAAACTGACAAAATGATTTGACAATATGGAATTGTGAAGAACCCAAGGAGACATAATTCTGAAAAAGAAAGTTGTAAAACTAACACTACCTGATTTCAAAATGTATTACAAGGCAGAATCCCAAAAAGCCCAGAATCATCTTCTGAAGGGCAGGCCCCTTTTAGTACAGGCTTCCCCCATTAGGAGTGTTCTAGGAACCTACCTGTGCCAGTATACCAGCTGGCGTTGCTGTGAGAGGCTGTATCTGGCTGCAGTAAAATTTTTTTCAAAGACTCTTTTGATGTATTTGCCTTTCATGATGGGTAATTTATAAACATACCTGCCCACAACGCACTGAGGGGTCAACAGTTTTTGACCAAAAACAACATGAACCTGCCCACCCATACCCTACCCTCTCCATTAACTATAATCTCGCCAGGTAATTTTTTGTTTCCCTGGATGAAAAAGTCCTCAAAGGGAAACATTCTGTCAATGTGCGAAAGGTGAAACAAAAAAACAACAGAAACATTAAAAGCCATCAAAATTGATGAGTTCAACATTGTTTTGAGCAGTCGAAAAATGTCTCAAAAGGTGTACTGCATCACATGGAAAGTACTTTGAAGGTGACTAAAATTTAAACATGTAAGAATAAAGACACAATGTTTTATTAGTAAATGACATTTTTCACCAGCCCCCGCCCCATACAAGGCTATAGTAGTAAAGACAATATGGTACTGGAATCAAGACACACAAATAGAGTAACGGAACAGAATACAAAGTCCCGAAACAGAGTCATACACACATGGAAGGCTGATTTTCAACAAAGATACAAATTTGTTTTAGGACTTATTCTTTCTCCAAATGGTTCTAGAATAACTCGATAACTAGAATAAAGATACTCTAGAAATGGTTCTAGAATAACTAGATATGTGCCCCCAAAAAGTGATCTTTTAGTTATACCTTGCAACACCATTTACAAATATTAACCCCAAAAGGATGATAGATTTAAATGTAATACCCAAAACTATAAAATCTGGAGGAAGAAATAACTACAGGAAACCTTTTAGACCTTGGGACAATTGGGCAAAAGTTTTCCCAAAAGCATGACCCATAAAGAACATCGATCAACAGGACTTCTATTAGAACGGCTAAGGTTAAAAGGCTGACCACAGGCACCAACTCTGGGGAGGTGGGGAGAGACCGAAACTCTCTGTACAGCAGGCAGAAAGAAAACAGCACAACCACTTGGGAAAATAATTCAATCGCTTCTTAAAAAGTGAAGCATGTACCTGCCATATGGTCCGGTCGTTCCACTATTCGGTGTTTACCCAAGACAAATAAAAACTCATCCACATAAAGACTTGTACGTTAGTATTCATAGCAAATCTCTCACAACCCAAAACTGTATAAACAACCCCATCCTTTCAACAAATGAGTGAATAAACCGTAGTATATCCACAAAATGAAATACTACTCAGTAATAAAAGAAATGAATCATGGTATGTGCTACAACATGGGTGCATCTCAACACGATGATGCTGAATGAACACCGGGGGGAAAAAAGGCGACATATAATACGATTCCAATTATATAAAATTATAGAAAAGGTGAAGTAATATATATTGACAGAAAGCAGATCAGCAGTCACTGAGAGATTGAGTGGAGAGGAGTAACAGGAAGTGAAATTACAAAGAAGCACAAGGAAATCTGGGGAGGGGGTAGATATGTTCATCATCCTGACTGTGGTGAAAAGCTTCATATGTGCTATGTGCAAAATTCACTGAATCACACACTTTAAATACGTCAA
>PVJI01030422.1:0-14223 GCA_004026765.1 Micronycteris hirsuta | reverse complement strand
GAAGGGAGTTATATGAGGTATGGAGGAATATCAACAGGGGAGTGGTAGGGGGAGAGGGTGGGAATGGGGCACAGAACAAGTAGCATAAATGGGAGGTAGACAACAGACAAGGGGAGGTTAGAACAGTATAGGAAGTACAGGAGCAGAAGGACTTATGTTTATGACCTATGGACAAAACTAAAGGGAGGGGAAAGGGGGGTAAGGGGGAGGGGGGATTGAAGGGGGGAAATGGGGCAACTGTAACAGCATAATCAATAAAATATAGTTAAAAAAAAAGCATAGCATAGGGAATATAGTCGATAACATTGTAATAACTATGTATGGTGCCAGGTGGGTGCTAGATTTAGGAGGATCACTTCATACATTATATAAATGTCTAACCACTATGCCGTACACATGATATTAATGTAATATTGAATGTCAACTGTAATTTTAAGGAACAATTATAAAGGACACATGGACAAAACCAAGGAGGGTGGAAGTGGGGGAGGGGGGTGGGGATGGCTGGGATGGCGGGGAGAGTAGTGGGGAGTAAATGCAGACAACTATAATTAAACAACAATAAAATAATTTTTAAAAAAGAAAAAAAAAGATTTTATTTATTAATTTTTTAGAGAGGGGAAGGAAGGGAAAAAGAGAGGGAGAGAAACATCAATGCATGGTTGCCTCTTGCATGCTCCCTACGGGGGATGTGGCTGACAACACAGGCATATGCCCTAGATTGGTAATTGAACCGGCAACTCTTTGGTTCACAGGCCAGTGCTCAGTCCACTGAGCCACACCAGCCAGGGCTGTAAGTTTCTTTATGGTGTCTTGTGCTAAACAGAAGTTCTCAATTTTTATGTATCAAACTTATCAATTATTTTCTTTGTTACTGTTGCTTTTGTGATATGCTAAACATGTTTTCCCTAACCTGAGATCGTAAATGATATTATCCCTTACAATTTTTTAAGTTTGGTCTTTCAAATGGAGTCTTTATTAATTGATCTGCAACTGATTTTATATGGTGTAATATAGGGATGTCTTTTTCCCCTCCATAAAAATAGTCAGTTATTCTAGAACAATTTATTAAATAGTCCATTCTTTCCCTTCTGATCTTCAATGGCTAATCTGTAATATATCAGGTTTTCATATATGCACAAGTCAGTTTCAGGATTCTGTATTCCATTCCATTGGTCTATTTTTCTATCTCATCTTAATTACTGTGGCTTTATAAAGTTTAAAAATTTTGGAATGGGAAGCAAGTCTCCCCAATATTTTTTAGGATTATCTTGGTTATTCTTAACCATTTTCTTTGTCAAAATATTTTAGGTTGGTAGGATGTTGAAGATAGGGATGAAGGAGTCATGAGTGAAAAGAAAGGGAGAAAAGGTTTACAAATACATGTTTACTCATGTTAAAGTTATTCTAAAAGTCAGCAGTGCCTTTGAAGTCAGGTATTTTCAAAGACCAGAAAAGCTGCCTGCCTAAATTTACTGGCGTCATTGTATTTACACTGTGAGATGAGACACAGGGTTAACATATTTTTTTCAGGTTTTTATTTATTTATTTATTTATTTTTATAATTACTTTATTGTTGTTCAATTACAGTTGTCTGCATTTTCTCCCTACCACTCCCCCCACCTCATCCAAACCCACCTCCCTCCCTTACTTCTACCCTCCCCTTTGGTTTGGTCCATGTGCCCTTTATAGTAGTTCCTGAAAACCCTTCTTCCCACAATCCCCCCTCCTCTGGCTATTGTTAGATTGTTCTTAATTTCAAGTCTCTAATTATATTTTGCTTGCTTTTTTCTTTTGTTGATTATGTTCCAGTTAAAGGTGAGATCATACAGTATTTGTCCCTCACTGCCTGGCTTATTTCACTTAGCATAATGCTCTCCAGTTCCATCCATACTGTTGCAAAGGATATAAGCTCCTTCATTCTCTCTGCTGCGTAGCATTCCATTATGTAGATGTACCATGGTTTCTTGATCCACTCGTTTGCTGATGGGCACTTAGGTTTCTTCCAGCACTTGGCTATTGTAAATTGTGTTGCTATGAACATTTGGATGCGTAGGTTCTTTTGGATTGGTGTTTCAGGGCTCTTAGGGTATAATCCCAGCAATGGAATTGCTGGGTCAAAAGGCAGTTCCACTTTTAGTTTTCTGAGGAAATCCCATAGTGTTTTCCACAGTGGCTTCACCAGTCTGCATTCCCACCAATAGTGAACTAGGGTTCCCTTTTCTCTGCATCCTGTCCAATATTTGTTTGTTGATTTGTTTATGATGGCCATTCTGACTGGTGTGAGGTGGTATCTCGTTGTGGTTTTAATTTGCATCTCTCTGATGGCTAATGATGTTCAGCATCTTTTCATATGTCTCTGGGCCCTCTGTATGTCCTCCTTGGAGAAGTGTCTGTTCATGTCTTTTGCCCATTTTTTCATTGGTTTTTTTGTCTTCCTGGAGTGGAGTCGTGTGAGTTCTTTATATATATTGGAGATCAAACCCGTGTCCGAGGTATCATTGGCAAATATGTTTTCCCATATAGTTGGCTCTCTTTTAACTTTAATGCTGTTTTCTTTAGCCCTGCAGAAGCTTTTTAATTTGATGAGGTCCCATTTGTTTATTCTTTCCTTTATGTCCCTTGCTCTAGGGGACATATCAGCGAAGATGTTGCTGAATGGAATGTCTGAGATTTTCCTACAGATGTTTTCCTCTAGTACTTTCATGGTGTCACAACTTATATTTAAGTCTTTTATCCACCTTGAATTTATTTTTGTGTATGATGTAAGTTGGTGCTGGAGTTTCAGTTTTTTGCATGTAGCTGTCTAGATCTCCCAACACCATTTGTTGAAGAGGCTGTTTTTATTCCATTTTATGGTTCTTTCCCCTTTGAAAGTATTAATTGTTCGTAGAGAGTTAGGTTTATTTCTGGGCTCTCTATTCTGTTCCATTGGTCTATCTGTCTGTTTTTATGCCAGTACCAGGCTGTTTTGATTACAGTAGCCTTGTAATACAGTTTGATTATTTCTTTAATTTTGTCTGCTTTTATTGGTCTGTTCAGGCTTTCTCCTTTGTCATTGAGTTTTAGAGATTGTATTTTTCTAGAAATTTGTCCATTTCATGCTGGTTTTCAAATTTCTTGGCATATAGTTCTTCGTAGTAATTACAATCCTTTGTATTTCTGTGGTGTCAGCTGTAATCTCTCCTCTTTCTTTTCTGATTGTGTTTATTTGGGTCCTCTCTTTTTCTTGATGAGCCTGCTTAAAGGCTTGTTGATTTTGTTTATCTTCTCAAAGACCCAGCTCCTGGATTCATTGATCCTTAGAATTGTGCTTTTAGTCTCGATGTCATTTAATTCTGCTCTGATCTTGGGTATTTCCTTCCTTCTTCATTTTTTTTTTTTACTTTAAAAGCTAAATTCTTTGGGATCTTATTATTTCTTGGGATAGTCAGCATACCATTGTGATACATAGTGTGAGAGAGGGGGACAGTTTGTCTTTTTCCTCTTAGTTCGTCTGGCTGGTTTAAAATCAAATTGACATGAGATAGATTGACAGGAGATAGTATACAAATTTATTACGTATGTACATATGAGATTCCATAAGAATGTGGGGCCTGAGGACAAATTAGGCAATTGAGCTAAGGAGAAAGGGGGTTAGTGGGTTGGATTTCAAAGAGAAGGTAGGCAATTCATGGGTAGATAAGAAAGAGCGAACATGTAGTAAACCAATTCTTGCCATTCTACCCAGACACAGAGGGGAGTGTAAGAAACAGACTTCGCTAGGTTCCTTCCTGTCTGCCACACTTGATCATATTTATGATGCTAGGGTGAGCTCCCTTCCTGGAGTAGGTTTTTCTGTCTGAATTCTTTCAGGCAGGTAAAAGAGGAGGTAAAGGCTTTTCTTGAGTCTTAAGTTTCTTTAAAAATAACTAATTTACATGTAGGGTTATCAGTGGGGAGGGGTAGGAAGGAAAATGGGGAAAATGTACAGGCAATAAGAAGTATAAATGGTAGGTACAAAATAGGGGGAGGTTAAGAACAGTATAGGAAATAGAGAAGCGAAAGAACTTACATGTATAAACCATGGACATGAACTAAGGGGGGATGTGGGTGGGAGGGGGTTGCAGGGCAGAGAGGAATAAAGGGTGGAAATAGGACAACTGTAATAGCATAATCAATAAAATATATTAATAAAAAATGACCAGCTTCGCCCTGGCTGGTGTAGCTCAGTGGATTGAGCGTGGGCTGGGAACCAAAGGGTCCAGATTCAATTCCCAGTCAGGGCACATGCCTGGGTTGCAGGCCAGGTCCCCAGTGAAGGCCATGTGAGGAGCAACCATACATTGCTGTTTCTCTCCCTCTCTGTCTCCCTCCCTTCCCCTCTCTCTAATAATAAATAAATAAATAAAAATCTTTAAAAAATGACCAGCTTAAAATAATTAATATCCCAAAAAAGCTTATTTTGGAATGGCAAATTCTGCTTCCCCTGAAAGTATGGCCTCTGCTGTCAGACATACTGCTGTCTCAATTCCTGTTTTGCTACTTATTACCTTCATGACTTTAGGTATATTACTTAGTCTTCCTGAGACTTATTATTTTCTTTTTTTGGTAGGTAAATGGTGGTAATAATAATAATAAATAATTATTATTATTTACCTACTGTGTTAGTTTTCTATTGCTGCTGTAACAAATTACCTCAAACTTAGTGCCTTGAAACCACAAATTTATCACCTTACATTTCTGTTGGTCAGAAGTCTGACAAGGCTTTCCACTGGACTAAAATCTAGTTTTGAAGAAGGCTGTGTTCCTTTCTGGAGACTATAGGGGTGATTCCACTGTGTTGTTCATTCTGAGTCTTGGCAGAATTTAGTTCCTTGCAGTGGTATGCATAAAATGGCCTCTTCCTTGTTGGCTCTCTTCTGAGGGCCAATTCCAGTTTGTAGAGGTCACCTGCATTCATTGGCTCATGGCCCCCTTCCTCCAGTTCAAAGCCAACAGTGGTGAGTTGAGTCCCTCTCACCCTTTAAATCTTTCTTGCCTCTTTATGTATCATGTCACTCTTTTTTAATCCTCACCCAAGGAACTTTTTTATTGCTTTTAGAGAGAAAGGAAGGGAGAGAGTGAGAGAGAGAAACATTGATTATAGAGAGAAACATTGATTCATTGCCCTCTCATACACACCCTGACTGGAAACTAAACCTGCAACCCTTCAGTCTATGGAATGACACTCCAACCACTTAACCACACCAGCCAGGGTGTCATCAGTCTTTATCTGTTTTACTTTTTCTTTCTCTTCTTTCTCACTCCAGCTTGGAAAAGTACTCCACATTTAAGGGCTCGTGTGATCAGATTGGGCTCATTTATATAATCTAGAATAATATCCCCATTTTGAGACCCTTAACTTTAACCACTTATGCTCATGACATATTCCCAGGTTCTGGGGATTCAGATGTGGCCATCTTGGGTGGTAGGGAAGATTGCATTATTATTCTGTTCCTTCTGTCACACCTACTTTATATGATTGTTGTGAGGAATGCATGAGCTAATGTATGTAAAGCATTCAATATAGAGCAGGAAACAGTCCATAAGTCTTCATTAATATTTGTACTATTTATCACTGGCAAAATGTGCATGTTCCCCTTTGTTTTGGGGGGGTATACTTATGTGACCTAATTTTATGTTCTACTGACATAATTCTTTAAAAAAATTCAAGCTATGTAATATTTCAAGCAAATATATAATTTTTTTTTAGAAAATTGGTGTCCTACATAGCTGTAGTGGGTTGAATTGTGTTCCCATAAAAAAAAAGACCAAATCCTAGTCTCTGGTACCTGTGAGTATGACCTTATTTGAAATAGGGTTTTAGCAAATACAATAAAGTTAAAATGAGGTCCTACTGGATTAGGGTGGGCCCTAAATAGCTGTTATCTTTATAAGAGAAAGGGGAGGGGGTTTTAACACAGAGACACAGAAGAGAAACATAGGGAAAAAATAAAAAGGCCATGTGATGCCAGAGGCCAAGAGTAGAGTGACAAAACCAAGGAGTGCAAAGAATTGCTGGCAACCACAAGAAGCTAGGAAGAAGCAAGGAAAAATTCTCCCCTAGAGTATTCACAAGGACCATTGCCCTGCTGACACCTTGATTTTGGACATCTCAGCTCCAAAACTATGAGAGAATAAATTTCTATTGTCTTAAACCACCTAGTTTGTGGTGTTTTGTTATGATAGCTGAGGAAATGAATACAACAACTTACAATGTTTTTCCAAATTGTTTTTTCTTTGAAATAGCATATTAAAAATGGTCTTGTTAATTTCCAGCATATAAGACACCTACATTCAACTCTATAAAGTACATGGCAGTAAGAGCTTTTCTAATTGTCAGACCCTAGATCTTTGATTGAGGTAGTGGAATTAATTTTTATGAATGTTTTGGATAAAAACTAATTTTAAAGAGAATTAGATAGCCTCATGGTAAATCAGGAAGAAGAAATTTTTTTTTTACATTGTAACACAAAAGACAAGTCTGAACTAGTGCTTGCTTACTTAGATGTATATAAGAAAATACAGAAAGCTCTATCCAACATTTTCTGCGTGACGTTAAAACAATTGGTTGATCAGGAACAAAATTTAGTTAAATGATTATCTAGTCTATATTACAAGGCTACATCTAAATCAATTGGTAGAATTATCTTTAAAAGCAGTGAATCAGCCACTGTTTATTGAATGCTCCCTATGTGATATAAGAGATATAGATGATGCCATCACTGCCCTAGTTGATTTTACTATACCTCACTAAGTTGTATAGTAGATATTTGCTGGGTTTCTTTCCAGGATCCATTCTCTTCTTAACAATATTCATATTTTCCTTCTGGTATCCATCCCTTTCTTTCACTGGCCACTTACTTCAGGCTACCTAATCAGGGGTAAATTTTAGTGTTCCTGTTTGGATACTGGTAAGAGTCTTTGTGTTCCTCTTGATAGTAATAAGAAACTATGCAGTCTTGATTGTGGCTGGCAGCTATATTTTTGCTAGGATGGCAGAGCAGTAAGATGTAAACAAATTGACTCCATGAAGATATTGAATTACTTGATCAGCCAATATCTGGATGATCCAGTTGAGTGAGAAAATATATCCTCTTTTTGTTTAAGTCAGTTTGCCTTGGGTTTTGTGTTCTTTCCAGCATAAAGCCTTATCTGATATGTTCATAAATCAATTGAAGAACAATAAATGGCAATATGTAATCAAGTGCTAGGAATGCTGAAGATAGAGCCCTAGCAGCATTAGCATTATGGGGAACTTGATAGAAATGCAAATTTTCAGGCCCTATCCCAGTCTGTGACTTAGAAATTCTGCTGGTAGGGACCAGTAGTCTTTGTTTTAACAAGCTCTCCAGGGGATTCTGATGCATGCTCAAGTTTCAAAACTGCTACCCCATATAAGTGAGATCATATGGAATTTGTCTTTTTCTGTCTAACTTATTTCACTTAATATAATACCCTCTAGGTTCATCTGTGTTGTCACAAATGGATTTCATTCTTTTTTATGGATGAGTAATATTCCATTGTACATATGTACCATCTCTTTTTTTATCCACTTTTCTACTAATGGGCACTTGGGCTGCTTCCATATCTTAGCTATTATAAATAATGCTATAATGAACATTGGGATATATATATCTTTTTGAATTAGTGTTTTGTATTTCTTCAGATAAATACCCAGAAGTGGGATTGTTGTGTCATAAGGTAGTTCTATTTTTATTTTTTTGGAGGATACTTCATATTATTTCCTATAGTGGCTAGTCCAATCAGCATTCCCACCAATAGTGCACTTAAGTTCCCTTTTCTCCACATCTTTGTCAATACTTGTTTTTTATTGATTTATTGATGATAGCCATTCTGACAGGTGTGATATAATTTCATTTATATGTAGAATCAAAAAGCAAAACAAAATCCGTAGAAACAGAGAATAAACTTATGGTCTCCAGATGCAAGGGTGGCTGGGGGGATATATGAAAAATTGGAAAGTATTAGGAAGTACAAATTGTATATTATAAAACAGTCATGAGTATGTAAAGTGCAGCATAGGGAATATAGTCAATAATATTGTAATAATTATGTATGGTGCCTGGTGGGTACTAGACTTACAAGGAGGATAACTTCATAAGTTATATGATGTCTAACCACTATACTATATAATATCAAATGTCAACTGTAACTGAAAAATTAAAAATACCCTGAAAAACTATTACCCCAGAAATTCAGGAAAGGAGGACCTTATAGAGAAGGTGAGATGAACTAAATATAGGAATAGGTTGAACTTTTGAAAAGAAGACTGAGGTAGCAGTAGGAACAAAAGCACAGAAGTAGGAACGAATGTTCTTTATTGGGCATTACCTGGCTAATTGTGACTTTAATAAAATATGTTGAAATAAACCTGCTTGAACTATAACCATAGAATATTAAGAGCATCAGTCATAGAAAGAGAATGGTCTAGTCTTACTTCTAGTGATGTTAGGTAGATAGAGAAGCCTCCTTCCTGGACTTCAGAGTTGCTTTTATATTGTCAAAATTTGACACCAGCAGGGTGAACAGCAACCCTGATAATTTAACCTGTCCTGGCTTTATCCAATTTTGGGTATAATTCCTGTCTTTTCCCTCCTTCTTTTCCACATTTTATGGAAGAATTTTCACTTTAAATATTGATGTTATGTTCAAGGTTGTATATTACCTGCCCACACTGTCTGCTCTGTTTGATAATGTGTTCTTGGATGGAGCTGCTTACATTCCACCTTTTTCCCTAAAGTGTTATAAGCCATGCATAATGACAAAGGCTGCGGAGTTATGGAATGGGAGCTGACTTTGGTTCAGAGAGAACACCGGAAAATGAGAGACAAGCGTTTTAAAGCTAAAATACTAATGGATACAAAACAAACAAACAAACACTAGACCTTGAAGTCTTACTTATTTCCATATTTGTCTAGACCTAAGTTTTTGCTGGTAGTTGGTGGGTGTGTAAGTGACAGTGGGGTTGAGGGAGGACAGGAAAGGTTTTAATCTAATGATGCACATAACTTTTCCTTATCGAGAACCAGACTTTTGCTAAGAAGTGCCAGAACAGTGAATAAGCATTTCAAAAGCAGAAGCACTGCTCAGTGTATTTAGTCATTAGTCATTATTTAATTAGTGTTGATAACGGGGCTTCATTTTAGAGAGACTTCAGTGATTCTGATATTGAATGACCTCAGTATGGCAATGTTGCTTGTCTTTGTGTGTATATTTGTGTGTGTAAAATGTAAATGATGCGAGTGGCTTTGGAGTTGGGCCAAAAAGTCCTCAGCAGCAAGCTAAGGTTACTTGAAATATGCTTGCTTTGCTGGTCAGATTGAAGGATACCTGAGACAAGCAATAATTTTTTTCCCTCTGCCACTTTGGGAGGACAAAGCAGTCAATGAATCACCTCTTATTTGTTCAGATAGACTGACCCATCATTTGATTTGCTTTGAGGTTCTAAAGTTTAATTTTGATAAGGGAGAGATTGTAGGAAGACAATGTTCAAATCATGGGACACTAGTGAATTGTAGGGCTAGAGGAGTCATTTTCATCCGACACTTTACTTAGAGGAGCAACTTGGAGCTCTGTTAGCCTGTTTCCTGGTGGGACAATTTCTGCAGGCAGAATGTTTTCCATAGGCACAGGCTGGTGGAGCCTTGGATTTCTAATCCTTCTTGGACAAGGTAGTGTTTTGATAGCCTTAACACAGGACTGATACTTTCTCTATGTTATCCTAGAGTCTCTAACTAGTGTTTGCTAGCTCTGAGCTATGAGGTTTTGGCTATTTGAGAAATGAACATGTGTATTGCTTCCCTTCTTTACTCTGGGGATTTTGAGCTCTGGTATGATTTCAGAGACCCTTTTATATGTTCCACTTCTAGATTAATTTACAATCATGAAATGCATCTCTGGCCTTCAGTGTGAATTGAAGTTAAAGAAAGATATATAGTCTGACAAACCCTGCAGTGTCTTTTGTGAAGTATTTAACCTAAGTCCCTGTTGCAGCCAACATATCCATGAGACACTGATAATTACTGCATAATTATGAAGTATTAGATATTGTAAGGTAAAAGTGAAGATGTAAAAGTTTTAAACATATAGGTTATATCTGTATACAACTGGTTTACAGACTTTGTTATCAGGTTTCTTTAAAAAAATTACTGGTTTTTTTTTTTGGTTGGTTTCTCCATTGGTGAGTACAAAGTACTTTTAGATTGCAGTTCTGCCTCTATACTTTCTGAACAGTGTACTTTTGGGTAAGTCTTACTCTCTCAGTCATGGTTGACTCAACTGTGAAAAGAGATAACACTTCATCTTGATCTTCCTCACTCATGGGGTTGTTGTACGTGTAGGTAATGGTCCCGATTTGATTCTAAGCTGGTATTACCTTACCAATTGGACGTGCATGGGCACATGTGGAAGGACCATGAAGCAGATTTGCCAGGAGTCTTTTACAAAGGACCGCAGATTCTCTTGAAAAAGAGTCCTAAGCAAAAATTGATTTAGGCACATGAACTTGCAATAGGAGCAGTACTAGGAAGCCATAGTAAAAGAAATAGCTAAGTCTTGTTAAAGATAGAGTCAAAACCAAAAAGATAATTGGAGCATTTAAGTCTAAGCGACAGACCAGAATAGCCTATATTGGTGTTTTAGGGAAATGTAGGAGATGAAAGTCACCTTTGGGAAGGATAAACAAAGAGCTATGGTAAGAGAGGAAATGACAGGCACTGGTGGACTGAGTTCCCAGGTCCTTCTGACCATCAGGAGAGAGTCCATTACCTATTCCTGGACTCTGAGGTTTACCCACTGCATGGTACACTAGTTTTCTATTTCCTCTTCAAGGTGTAAATGGTAATTCCGATACCTTGGTATAAATAAGATTTGTCCAAAAGAAACTGATAGACATGTACAAGTTCCTAAATTAAATGGGCCTCCTTTAATATATTCCTTTCCTAGATGTTATGTTCAGGGTGTAGGGACAGAATGGTGACTGGCCAATCAGGGCTTAGCTAAATTCTGTAGTTATGGAGCAGAGGGAAGTGGAGGCGATAGAGAGTCCACCTATATTTATCCTCTCTACTATGCTCTTTCTAGAAGCATGCATATGACCAAGGAGTTCACTGGCTCAATCCACAGTTTAAGATCTCAGGGTCCTGAATGAGATAGACTCATCTTTGGCCATTGAACCAGAATGATTTATGAGAAGGCAGTGGTGAGATCTGGTGGTTTTACTTTGGTATACTTAGTGTGGTGGGCCTGGGACCTTGAGCTAATTAGATAGGGGTCCTGAGTGTGGCATATGCAACATGGGCAGGACACTCTCTGTGGGAAAGAAGTTGTTTCTTGCTCTTAGTATAGATGAGGTACCTGAGAACAGGCTTCTGCTTTAAAGAGTAGGATGAATGTGAAGGAGCAAATCAGAGCCTAATCAGAGAAGACCTTACAGGAGGGTTGACCATAGGTCCTGGAGATAAGCCCAATATGCACCTGTAGTTCTGGCATAATTACTTAGAGCACCTCTTTTCATTCCTTAAATTCTTATGGTTTGGATGGTAAATTATATGGCAAGGAGCTTGGGTGAGGTTGTTTTGTCCTTTTGAATTTTCATTCTGCTCCACTGGCTGGCCCTTCAATTGGTAACTACTTCACTTAGTCTGAGGTGCCCAGAGATCTCCTGTACTCTCTTTCTGTTAGGTCCATCTTCTGTCTGCTCCCTTATCCTCCTCCCTTTTCCCATCCCAGGCTTTTAAAAATTCTTTATATTTGTGGCTCTTTTTTGACCAGGGGATTGTGTAACCTGAGTCTGGCTTTGTACCAAGATGCAATGTCCCTATGGCTTCATTCATTTGTATCCTTTTGCCATTTTAGAATTTGATGACCAAATGCACAAACAAAAGGAGTCACCTCTCTATTCTATTGGGGAGTCAGACTTGTACACCAGTTACTAATGTCTCTAGAGCCAAGGATTTGTGAAATTTAGTACTGTCCACTTGCTATGATGGTCCCGGTCTGAGTGATGGTTAACCTTCACTGCAGCAAATACTTATAGCAATTTTCTCCAAAACAATGTGTACCACTGTCTCTGAAGGGAATGTAAGAAAAAATAGAAAATAAAAGTTCTTTGGAGATCACCAGGAAAACCTAATCATCCAACCCAAACTTCTGTTGATGGAGTCCAGTTAGCTAATGTCAGGATTTGCCCCACCCACACTCTTCCAGCATAGGATAATGAAACCAATAGTCTAATGAAATCTATAGATTTCCTATTCATCTTTATATTATTCAGTTTTTATGTCTCTAGGGTAAAGACTGTTAAACAGAAGAGCAATTTTATAGGTCTATCAGGGCACTGATGTCATTTGGGGATAGAGTACTTCACTTACACATCATGTGTGAAAAACAGAATCAGACACAAATCATAGGGAAATGTAGTTAATGTTTTATGACTTCATGAATCTGTAGCTGTGACTAACACTGAGACCTTCAATGGCAACTTCTAGCCTTATAATTCAGCAGCTCCAAGGATTAATTTTATCATACACAGTTTGGGCCAGGAGCTAATATACATTCACATGCAAATCCACACTCTGAAGAATACCTGAATACATTCCTATATGGAGGTTTGTGAATGTGCACTGGTGAAATAATCTCATAAGAGGCCTTTGAGTTGTCACTTGCTAGTTGCGCAGTGTGCAGTATCTAGGAGAGTAAACCTGTTCAAATAAATCCTCAAGGTTTAATTACAAGACAATTAGTCCTATAAAATTTAATTGTGATTGACAGCCACTATCTCATATGACTGTAAATTTGTGTTCCTATTTCATAGATCAGAAAAGTGAGGTTAAGCCATGTTAAATAAATTGCTCAAGGTCATGATTCTATGAAGTTGTAGAATTGGGCTTTCTGACTCTGACCAATTCTCTTCCTATAACATCACACTGTCTATGACAAGAATACAGTAAAAGTCATCCACCTCTTTTTGTTCCTGCAAACATGGGCTTCATGGATGGTAAAATTAACACCAACTAGGATATAAGGATGAGGATGGTTGTGGAAGGAGGTCTCCATATAATACATGTCATATAGGATAGGTCAGAGTTGGAGCTCCACAGCTTCATTTTTTATAGGAAAGGGTTTCATCAGAGTTGGAGCTTCCTGTCAACTACACATCAATACTAGAGGAAAAAGTTAGGCCCCTGCTTTCCATCTAATGGTTTATTTTGTATAAGCACAGTAGATTTCTGTCAGCCATGGCTGACCTTACATGAAAGCAATGTTGATGACCATCCTTGTGGTGTGATTTCAAGTGACTGAGGAAAGCTGACTGGTGTGGTTCAGTGGGTTGGGTGTCATCCTGTAAACGGAAAGGTTAGTGGTTCAGGGCACATGCCTGGGTTGCATGCCTGGTCCCTGATTGGGGACATGTGAGAGGCAACCAATCTATGTTACTCTTACACATTGATATTTCTTGTTTTAATGTTAAACGCTATATTGACTCCTTAGCTATGATATATGTCTACTGCTCTTGACTCCATTTCCAAAATTTAATTCCATTATTATTTTTACATTACTCAGAATTTTTAAACTTTAAAAAGTTATGTACCTACAAATAATATTCTGTGCTTTATCTATACATCAATTCTAAAACAATGTTGAATATCACAAGATCACATAATTATAGAATTATAGAAATATTAATCACAGTGAAATCATATGCAGAGATTTTATCCAAGGAAAAGAAAATATGTTATTAAACCCTTGCCTCTGACAGGAAAATCAGAAATGTCAGGGTGTATTGTATACACTTTATTTCCTTTCAGGTTTCTTTACTGCCTCTGGATATACTCATCTGCCAGTTTCTTTTATCCCATGTTTTCTCATTCTTTTTTTTATAAACTATATTGTGTTGATTATGCTGTTACAGTTGTCCCACTTCCCCCCCTTCTTGCCCCCCACCACCTTACCCCCGCTTTCCCCACCCTTTAGTTTTGTCCATAGGTCATAAACATAAGTCCTTCTGCTCCTGTACTTCCTATACTATTCTTAACCTCCCCCTGTCTGTTGTCTACCTCCCATTTATGCTACTTGTTCTGTGCCCCATTCCCACCCTCTCCCCCTACCACTCCCCTGTTGATATTCCTCCATACCTTATATAACTCCCTTTAACATTTCATACAATAAAGACTGGGT
>PVJI01030421.1:0-14228 GCA_004026765.1 Micronycteris hirsuta | reverse complement strand
CTTTGACATAGCTCAAGTCCTCATTCTGTCTGCAAGAAGTCTCCTAATCTCTTGGCTGCTTTACTTCTTCTGTCTAACTTAAGCCTGAAACAATGCTGGAGGGCAGAATAGCCCTGGGCAGGAACAGATAGTTTCTCAGGGTGATCAGGGCTAAGAAAGAATGCATAAAATCCTGTGAAAACTGCTTTGCTAAGAATGTCCTCAATTTAAATGATAAGGGTCTGGGCATGAAATGAGTTTGTTTCCCAAAGTTTTGTGGCCCTTTAGCTAACTGACCCTGACTCATTGTAAACCCTCATAGTTCTTTGACTGTCATCTATCCTTTGATCATTACTGCCTGACAATGATGAATGAAGACCTTCCTTGAGGTAATGCTCCCAGAAAAGCAATAAAAGCCTGTCCAGGCAAGGGTTGGGGTGCTCTCTCTCTCAGAGAGTGGCCATGCCTCTCTTTTTCTCCACAGGACTTCTGCGGGCCGTGTGAATTTGTTCGTCGCATCCACAACACCTCGGACACCACTGGTCTGAGTTTGCATCAATACATGGAGTCAGAGACTAGATCCTTACAGCAACCAATTTTAGCACATATGTTTGCTACAATAACACACACATACCCATACACACACACACACAATTAAGAAAAACAACAAAAACAAAAATCAGGAAGAGCATATGAATCATAGAGCAATTATATCACAATGACAGTGGACCCAAAATGTCATCTATGTATTCCAAGGGCATAATTCAGATCAACATTAAAAAAATCCACTGATTAAAATCAACAACCAACACAAACAAACAAATCAAAAACATAATATTATATTCTAACAGTTGATGATTTGCTATTCATTTAGAGGAAGAGAAAGATGACCTTTCAGTTGTGTCACACTAAAAATTACTGATGTGCATTTCATTAGTAATACACATTCCTTGAGACTGATTATTAAGGATTTGAATGGAAATAAACCACAGAACTCAAGCAGCCAAGCATGAGGAGGATCATAAAATATACACACACACATACACACACACTTGCTTCCTGAGAGAGGAAGGCACACGAGTCAAGGGGAATCTTACCTGAAAGGCAAATATTCCTCAATCACTGATAAATTTCTCCTTAATCCAACACTTTGTTCCATTGCATCAGATTCTAGTGCACCATAGTCCTTTTAAAAGGACACTCAAATAAAGTAGATTATATCATAGAAATATTGTAAAACTTCTCTTTTTCTTATCTGGGGCCTCTTTGTGAAAGAGGAGGTATGGGCATTGCTACAATGTCAGAGGGATTTGTCTAAGTGTATCATAATGATAAATTCTGAAAAAAATTCCCCATGAAACTTACAAGGGAATCAAGACCACCGTCTTTGCATATTATGGGCAGTCTGGTGTACCCTGGCAAGACAAACTTGATTTTAAATCGCAGCTGTTCTTTTGTCATGTTACTTAACCTCTCTGAATATATTTTTTCACATATGTAAAATAAGGATAATTATAATTGTCATTTTAAAATGTAATGTGTTAAATTATAAAATATATTTAAAATGCATGACATACCACAGATCCATAATCTCTTATAATACAGTTGTGAAATTTGAAGAGCTCTGGAAAAAAAAGTTTTTTGTTGTTTTGTTTCTTTTTTTTTTTTTAAAGATTTTATTTATTTATTTTTAGAGAGAGGGGAAGGGAGGGAGACAGAGAGGGAGAGAAACAGCAATGTATGGTTGCCTCTCACATGGTCCTCACTGGGGACTCGGCCCGCAACCCAGGCATGTGCCCTGACTGGGAATTGAACCGGGACCCTCTGGTTCCCAGCCCGCGCTCAATCCACTGAGCTACACCAACCACAGCTGTTGTTTTGTTTCTAATTGCACATTTAATGATACAACTTGACATGAACTCCTTTTGCAGCCAAACCTGTCCTCAGATTATGTGAGGTTGTTTATAGTTGTTTTATTCCACTTAGTGTGAATATCCAGGTTTCTACTAGAGAAATACCATGTTTGGTTTTAGGTTGCTGTCTACATCCCACTGGCAATGTTATATAAAATTCAGTTAATGGATGTATCACCACTCTGAAATCCAGCGGATTCTGGTAAGGATTATAGACCTTACGAAGTAGCCCTAATAATTGTAGAACTAGCAAGAAGTCAACTAAAACAATATCTGTCCTTACTTCTGAGTTCCTGTTTTATTATCCCAAGGAAACAGTGATTGACTGGAGTGATAGGAGCAAAATAGAAGAGCCCTGACCCTGGTCTGATGGGTGAGCTGGTTGGAGCATCATCCCATACACCAAAAGGTTGCAAGTTTGATTTCCGGTTGGTTCTGTGTAAAAGCAACAACCAATGCTTCTGTCACATTGATGTTTTTATCTTCCTTTCTCTCTTCCTCTTTCTCTCTCTAAAATCAATAAACGCATTCTCACGTGAGGATTACGTGGAGAGTAGGACCAATAAAATGGCATTAGTACAATCAAAAGAGCATAAAATATATAAAACAAAGTGGAGCCACTCATATCAATCGAAATGGTTGTCAGCCATGACACTTTGGTCAAGAGGGAAACTACTTAAGTCAGACCAGACACATCTGGCAAGGAGATACACCTAAAATATCTGCACATGTGATCAGAATAGACATGTCTGAAAAGCAGGACCACCCATAGATAGCCTCTTGGGGAAATTCCATACTTGCCAGCCAGGGTGTCAAGCAGAACAGCCATGTACCATCCATAGGCTCCTAGGAAAATTTCCCACTTGGTATCAGGGGTGCCAAGACATTTATCAGAAAGACCTAGGAGGGTGGAGTATATCACTCTCAAAGTATATCAGAAGCAGGCTCCAGACCACTGCTGAGACAGCTGAGCTCTACACACCACAGTGCTGCTCCACGCCACTCTGATGTTCCTTGGCATCAGCCACCAGAGTCTTCCCTGCTGTCTAAAGACTTTACCTGCCCTGCTGCCCTCCTGGCTCCAGAGATCCTTCCTTGCAAGATGCTGACAACCCCCTTGTCCACACTGCTGTCTCCAGGACCTGCGGACTGAGACTCTGGGACTCAGGTTCCATTGATTGTTGTATGGGTGTTATAATTCTCTTAGGTTGTTAGAGTGTAAGTAGGATATTAATGTATGCTGATGTTCTATTTTGAGTCCACATTCAATAAAAGCTGACTGAATAGCATAGTAACTGTGTGTGATTCTTGTCTATTCCTTGGTGCTGGCTGCTCAGCAGGCAGCTAGCTGAGTAGTTGCCCAGCTGACTTATAGGAAAGACTATATCACAAGCCTACACTTGTGACAGATTAAAAAAAAAAAAAAAAAAACTAGAAGAAAGAGTTCAACTAAACTGTTGACAAGGTTGAGTTAGACCAGCAAGCACAGAGCCTACAATAGCAGAGAAAAGAGAGATTCCTGACCTGGTAGAAGAATAAAAGAGTACATACTTTATTTAACACTTTTAGCAGCTTATTTTAAATATTTAGCTGTAATGGAAAGGCAGGTCTATTTGTACTCTTGGCCCAGACCATAAATATTAGGAGTGGGTCCAAGCGTAACTAACTAAACTTACCATTTGTCAGTTACACAGAATTATTACTCCTAAAAATGATAATGTGAGTGTGACATCAATGACATAAGATACTTTAGTGATCATTTTTCTTAATGCCACTCTCTGATGTCTGTCAACTTTAAAGATATTTAATGTATTTAGAAAGCATACAATAAATGGTATTTTTCATATATAAATAGCTTTCATGCAAAAAATAGCATAATAATGAAACTTTTCCTTCTTTTTACAATGATGCCTGGAGTTGTCACGACCATTTTGAATATAGCACCTCAAACATGAGAATAAAATCAAACATCCTAAGAATGATGGAGTGAAATATGGACAAAATCTAGATCTTTAATGAAATGAATCAACTCAAACTCTCTACCATACAATCTCATTTAAGTCATTGTTACTGCATTACTAGAAACTGAGCTCATCTTAATTGATTCTAACAGAAAAGTCATTTCTGATTTATCTTAAAAAACATCCCAAAGTAGTGGTGTTCTTCTTTTGGAATGGCAAGTACTGATGGGCCATATCTTAGAGTTTTTTAGCTGGAATTCTTGCATTATGGAGAATATTGACACAATCAACTCTAAGACTTACATACTCAAAAAGAAGCTCTTGTTTTTATTGTTGTTATTGCTTTACTTAAGTATGTGTGTGTGTTTTTAAATGATGGATTTAAATATAATCTACATCTGGGTGGATAGTTTATACTTAATTACTCAGTGGGAATTGTGGAAATTACCACTGATTGTATAGAAAAATTGTTTTATTTTTATTTTTTTAAAGATTTTATTTATTTACTTTTAGAGAGAGGAGAAAGAGAGGGAGAGAAAGAGCAATGTATGGTTGCCTCTCACATGGCCCCCACCGGGGACCTGGCCTGAAACCCAGGCATGTGCCCCGACTGGGAATCGAACTGGGTCCCCCTGGCTCCCAGCCCGCGCTCAATCCACTGAGCTACACCAGCCGGGAGAATTGTTTTATTTTTAAATGAGATTGTTGATTTTTGACCAAATTAAAATGACCACTTCTGTATAAGTTATTGACCTATGTTAAATCTACTCTTACTAGACAGAACAAATGATTCTGTTTTAATAATTGATCTTAAAGTCACAGCACTTATCTCAGGTCGCAGAACACAGTAAACAGTTAATAAGTGTTTATTGAAATGATTTTTGTTTCTATTGTAACTTTCCTTCAAGAATCCTTGCAAGTAGTCCATTATTTTTGCTTCTTACTTTCACATACCCAATTTCACTTACAATACTCATGTTAACATAATGTAATATAAATATAATGAAAATTTTAATTATTGCTTTTAGCTTTTGTCAAAGGTCATACTAGAAACTGCCATATGAAACTGATTACTGCATTTACATTAGAGATGCTGTTGAAGATATTGCTGATTACATTTTTCCAGTCCTCTTTGTAATAACTCCTGTGAGCAATTACTCTCAGAAATCAGGGTTAGGAAACAACCTTTCCCCAGAGAATTGTTTAGCTTCCTATTGTCAATATTGTACACAGTAGATACTCTTTAAATATCTGTTATGTGAATATATTCTGGTTTCTCTTCAGGTACTATAAATCTTTTGCTTTTTTAAAAAATATGTGTTGCCCTGGCTGGTGTAGTTCAGTGGATTGAGCGCGGCCTGAGAACCAAAGGGACCTGGTTAGATTCCAAGTCAGGGCACATGCCTGGGTTGCAGGCCAGGTCCCCAGTGAGGGCCATGTGAGAGGCAACCATACATTGCTATTTCTCTCCCTCTCTTTCTCCCTCCCTTCCCCTCTCTAATAATAAATAAATAAAATCTTAAAAAAAAAATTTGTTATGTGACTAAATAAAAGAACTATGTAACTGATCACTTCTCTTTGAAGAGATATCTCTGCCAATAGAGAAAAAGTTAGAATAATATTTACACCATATTATTTTTATTGCCATTATATTTTTGTTTCTTTTGACTTTAAATTTTTATTTACATTAACATTTTGCTACATATTTGTATGTGATATTTGTTTTAATTTGCCTGATAAATTTTGTGGAAAGGAAGTAGGGCAGAAATATGAAGTATATAAGTGAGGGTGAGTAAAATAATTTTTTTGTAATTTGTGATCATAGAGTTGCAGATAGTATGAAATAAAATCATGCACAAAGTAATATGTTATACTTTGGATTTAGTACTTGGATATTTATTACACATTCACTATTATATTGTTCTTTTTGCTGATGAAATAATCTTATAATTCTTAGAATTTAGAAAAGTAGGTGAGAAAAATGGCCCCAAAGCAAGAAAAGAAAATATATTTTTTGTAATCACTAACAAATTTTGAGTGCTTATTATACCTCAGTCATTCATTTAAATTCATTTTGTATATGAATTTATTTATGAGGTAAAAAAATATTATTTTCATTTTCAGATGAGATGTGTTAGGCCCCAAAAGGTTAAGTATCTTCTGAGATTACAAAGCTAGAAAGAGCTGAAATTAAAGTTCATAATCAGTAGGTGTAACACTAGAGTTTACAATTATAATCATATGACTTTATACTGCCTCAAATGAGATACTTTTATTCATTCAAAAGTTATTTGTTGGTGACCTACTATGTTCCAGGTGTGAAAACAGGCACTAACAACATACCATTAAACAATAATCCACAAATAAAATTTTAAGAAATTATTATACTTTATAAATTCAGAATCACTCTTGGTCTATTGCTATGTTTAGCTATCCAAGTGCAGGCCAAAAGCAACAAACAATAAAATAATGAGTATTAGATGTTTACATGAGATATTCTGATTTTAGCTATGTGTTTGATCACAAAATGTGCATAGGCACCCACCATATACAAGTTTAAAAAATTCAGTTAGTCAAAGTGTTTGACAAATAAAACTTCTATTTGGTATAATAATAAACATTAGACTGCATTTTCTTTCTGTCAGCTAGCTTTGTTACTCTTTTGTAGGTGCACTTGTTTTGATGGTGTGCTTTTTTCTCTTAATCTAATATATTTTTCTGCAATACTTTCCCACATTTTACATGTTAAGTTGTCAGAGGACAGGGGCCCTTAATTTGAGGTGAACCCAGTTCATGGCCCAAGTGAATGCTTGGGTAATAAGTTCGAATGTGACTTGTGTACACTGGCCACGGTTGAAATGAAAAGCTTTTTTTCAGACGAATGGCAAATGAGTGGTAATAGAAATCTAACAGTTAACACAAAATGATCATTTACCTTATGAAGAAACAGTGACTGACTCAGAACGACAGGGGCAGCTTTGAGACATCATCTACCTGTGATAAATCTTCAAAGTAAATAATTGCTTATTTTAAAAGGAACTCAAGGAAGGGCAGGCTTGTTTCTCTTCCTGTCGATATTCACATTATTTAAAAACTTTTAATAAGCAATTGGAATACTAATGATAATGCTTAAAATGCTTAGCAAAACTAGCTGAAAGTCCATTTTGGTCATTAAAACATTACATAGGGCCCTGGACAGTGTGGCTCAGTGGGTTGGAGCATTGTCTTATAAGTGAAAGGTTGTGGGTTTGATTCTAGGTTGTGGTTTTGATCCCTGGTCGGGGCACATGTAATCGACAACCAATTGATGGTTCTCTCTCACACTGATGTTTCTCTCTCTCTCCCTTCCTCTCTCTCTAAAACAATGAAAGAAATGTCCTTGGATGAAGATAAGAAATAAAATAAAACTCTACATAGAGTTTTTTCCTATTAATGAATTTGTATGAAAATTTAACTCACTAAATTTTCTATTCTCAGCTGCTGGCAATGTATTGAATCTGATGTTAGCAAAGCAGGAACGAGGTTAAGAGTAGATTCTCCCACATCAATATGAGTGAGTTCAATGACTAGCTTGATATGTTAATCAACTGTTCTAATGACACTCAGAGGCTAGTGGATTGCGTTTCCACCTCATCTGATGTTACTTTATGAGACACATCATCGGTCGTGCTGATTGAAATAGAAATACATAGATCAATCTCATATGTGCTTTCCATGACTTTCTTGCATAAAATAAATTCTTAATAATTTATTCAAAAACCCTCATTCTAATAATTTAAAGACTATTATAACATATTATCACCCAACCACTCGTGCATGCTTTCTGCTGTGTCACATATAAATGCGCACCAGACAGTTGATTTCACAGCATTCAAAGTTTCTCCCAAATGTTTTGTCTTCAGAAGCTGTCAACTTCCTCTTAAAAAAAAAAAAAAAAAAAAAAGAAGAAGAAGAAGAAAAAGCCTCTGGGATACTCATTCATTTTTGAAATAGTCCATAATTAATAGTCAGGTTGAAGAAATGTCATCCAATTCCCTCTTCTTGACATTCTTTTGTACTAATTGCACTCCCTGAATATTAAATGGAGGTTTCCTCCATATGAGAGCAATTACAAAACTTGTTAAAAACACGCAAGTGACTTGTAAAAGCAATGCACACATTAAAGACAACTTTGTAAAAAGGCATTTGGAAAGATCTTCTGAAAACATTAGGGAATGAGCAGGTAATGTAAATGCATGGGATCTTTGATGATAACACTGTTTGCTAGAGAATGGTATGACATAGGAGGCAGAACAATGTCAGAGAGAACATTAGTTACCAAAGTCAGAAAATAAGTTCACTGTGACTATGAAGAAGTTAAGCTTTCAGGTCCCTTAACACAATACAATCAGAGAGCCTTAGGGTATCAAAAGAATACAAAGTAAAATGAATAATAGAAATAGACCAACATAAATATACTTAACAAGTCTGCATACCTCATGAGAACTTTTGTTTTACTGTTGAAAAATTAAATTCATATATACAAATCTTCATATCTATATACATATATATAAAGTATATTTTGCAAAAGACAGAATTGAATACTTTATTCATTCCTTTACACAATAAATATTACCAACCTTGTGATCATTTTACTCTATAGATTTAGAATACATCAGTTGTTTTAAAAAATAATAAATGTATTTTGAATTTATACAGGTCTTGGTTCCTATCTTAGTTCTGTTACTTGCTAACAGCAGAACTTGTGCACCTGCAGAAGACTAAATTGTTGGCCTCAATATTTACTATTCCTTTGTATCCACACCCTGTGCCAAGTGATATTTTCTCCAACTAAGGGTAGAATATATCACTTTGTTCCACTGCTGCCAGACTATGGCATGCATCTTGCTTTTGTCCATGAGATGTTAACAGCTATGATATCAGTGGAGGTTTGATGTGTGTGTGTGTGGTTGGGCTTATGTTCTTGTACTTCTATTATTGTCATGAGAACATGATTCTGTTAACCCGCCGGCCAAAGACAGACACTATGTAGCAGAACTGGATTCAGCCTGCAACTGGTTGAGCACAGCTTGACTTCTAGGCAGTCCCCATGTGATTGATAGATGCATGGAAGAAAATAAATGTTTCAAGCCATCGAAAATTTGAAGCTGTTTGTTATGTGACGGTAGTAACTGATACAACATTCAACAATCAGTTTCCACATCTGTAAAATGAGATAATAAAAGTATGTAATATATAAGATTGCTATGAGAATGGTTGGGGTTTTAAACTACTACTGGTAAAGATTAAAAAATAAATTGAATTTTTATATACCAAAAATAAATACATGGACCTGAAAGTGAAAATTAAATGCTACTTACAAATTCTCAAAAAAATGAAAACAGGTGTAACATGTGTAGGACTCATATGCTGAAAACTTCACAATACTGATAACAGAAATCAAAGATCTAAATAAATGAATAGAGATTATAGTCATAGATTGGAAGACTAAACATAGAAAAGATGTCAATTCTTATCCTGGCTACTGTGGCTCAGTGGGTTGCGTGCCGGCCTGCAAACCAAAGAGTTGCTGGTTCCATTCCTAGTCAGGGCACATGCTTGGGTTTCAGGCCATGTCCCCCATAGGGGTATGAGAGGCAACCACACATTGATGTTTCTCTCCCTCTCTTCTACTTCCTCTAAACATAAATAAATAAAATCTTTAAAAAAATATGTCAATTCTACCCAAGTTGATATACAAAATTCCTGCCAAATCTATCATAACACATTTCTTATCAAATTCTCAGAAATATTTTATAGATACTGACAAGATTATTCTAAAATATATGGAAATACAGAGAAATATAAAAGCTGAAAAAATGAAAAAGAAGAACAGAATAGGACTCAGTCAGCCTGATTTATCTGTGGTTTTTAGATCCATATATCTGTGGCTTTTAGATCCTGTGATATGTGTGCAGAGATAAACATACAGATGAATTGACTTGCAGATGAATTGACTGGAACAGGATATCAGAAATAGACGAACACAACCGTGCACAACACAAATATGACAACAATACTAAAACAATTCAATGGAGGAAAGACAGGCTTCTCAACAAATACTGCTAGAGTAATTGGTAAAGAAAAAAATGAAACTTTACCTTTGTTTTACACTCTATACAAAAATTAACTCAAAATGGATCACAGACTTATAAGATGTAAAACTTTAAAAAACAAAAAAATTTGGAAATTAAAGCTATGAAAATAATTCTTAAACTTCTCAGCAAAAACATAGTCCATATAAGGACAAATTGAAAAATTGGACTTTATCATAATGAAATTTTTTTTTGCTGTGAATAAACAATCATTTCCATGAACAGGATGAAAGGATAAGTTATAAAATAGGGAAAAATTTTCAAATTACATGTCTGTTAAAACCAAAATTAGATCTCTGTATACCTGTTAGTCATAGCTACAATGTCAAATAATGGCAACTTCAAGTGCTTAGCAAAACGCAAAGAAACTGTATCACTCACACATTGCATTTGGGAATACGAAATGGTACAGCCATTCTGGAAAATGGTTTGAAAGTTTTTTTTTTAAACTTAACGTGCACTTAACATGTGACCAAGCAATTGCACTTGTGGGCATTTGTTCCAGAGAAATAAAGTTTTGAGCTCACATAAACATCTGTACACAAATGCTTATAGCAATTGTATTCATAATAAAAAAGAACTGGAAAGAACCCAGATGTCTTTCAACAAGTGAATGAGTCAATAAACTGATACATCCACACATCAACTGCTATTTGAAATAAAAAAGAAAGAACCAGTGATACAGACAACTACCAGAATGAATCTCTAGAGAACTATGCTGAGTGAAAAAGCCAATCCCAAGAGGTCACAGAGTGTATGATTTCATTTATGTAACATTCTTGAAACAAAATCATATCAATAAAGAATCGATTAGTGTTCAGGGATGGGGATGCTCAGGGAAGAGAGTACGAATGGTGATAAAAGAGCAACACAAGGGATCTTTGTGGTGAAGGCGATGTTCGTATCTTAGCTGGATCAAGGACAATACCCTGGCTGCAATAACGCTAGAGTTGGTAAGATGGTACCAGTGGGAGTAGCCAAGTGAAGTGTACGTGGGGTTTCTCTCTATTATTTCTTATGACTGCTTGTGAGGCTACGATGGTCTCAAACTAAAAGTTTAATTATAAATATTTATTTAAAACTTGAGAATAAATGTTATCTTTAAACGTTTTCTATAAGCCTTAGTAAATGCAGCAGAAGCACTTTTTCTCTATTTCATTCTTTTAATTTTAGATGGTTCTTCCAGGTGTTAAAAAAATTACATTTTTTTTTCTGTTTTAGACAAAGAGGGATGCATTGGCATTACTCAGCCAGTGGACTAGTGGACTCACTGTGCAGAAATAAACATGGGAAGTCAGCTGTCAACCCAGTGTTCCAAGGCTCTGAAGCACCTGCATTTCCTGGGCTCACTCACATGGTAGCCATATGTCTTCTTTGAATTCCCAATCTGAAGGGGCACAGGTCTACATTAAGTTCAGTGTTATATCGAGGACTATAATACATGAAGAGATAGAAAGTTGTCCTTTAAGACAAATTGATCACTATTTCCACTTCTAATATAACTAGAATTTAGATGTAGAAAAAACTTTTTTTTGAGACATACTAAAGGACAGAAATCTCTGTTTGGCATATAGTAAGCACTCAACAGTTGTAGGTTTCTTTCCCTTCAATAAACAGGATATCTTCTGGAAATCCTTAAAAAAAAGAATGAATATCCCTAGCGGCCTGACATGATTTATTATATCAGATTCATCATTAAAATGAACTGATAATTTCCCTCATAACATTCTCAGCTTAAAGTAAAATTGACAATTTCATTTTAGACTTGCTCTTGGAAGAGGATTGAATCCTCTAGGAATCTGCATAATTTATCACATAGTTACAAAGAATTCCACAGTCATGTATGTCTCATACATAGTCTGTTCGGAAAATGTCCAGCCATTGTTAACATAATGAGAATGGTTTGCACAACATTGATGTAACCTGGCAGCCAAGGAGAGTGGACTGGAATGCACATGTGTGAGCAATGAGGACTTCAAAATACTAGTCAGTGGGGCGGTAGATTCCACTGAGTGAGCATGTGCATTGTGTGGCTGTCACATTCAAAATGACTGAGCAAGTAGAACAACAAATCTGGATCAAATTTTGCATTAAACTTGAACATTCCTCCCCAGAAACTTTTTGGATGATTCAGGAGGCTGCAGCTATGGGCTACTGGTGATTGGCAGCTTCATCACAATAACATACCCATTCGTGCATCATATTTTGTGCAGAGTTTTTTGGTGAAACATCAAATCACCCAGGTGACTTAGCTACCCTACAGCCCAGATTTGGTGCCCTATGACTTCTGGCTTTTCCCAAAATCAAATCATGTTTGAAAGGGAAGAGATTTCAGACAATCGATGAGATTTAGGAAAATACAATGAGGCAGCTGATGGCGATTGGGAGAATTGTGTGAAGTCCCAGGGGACTTTGAAGAGGACTGATGTGTCATTATCCTATGTAAAATTTTTCCTGTAGCTTTTTTTAAAAAGATTTGTTTATTTATTTTTAGAGAGAGGGGATGGGAGAGAAAGAGAGGAAGAGAAACATCAATGTGTGGTTGCCTCTTGCCTGTGTTCCAATTGGGGACCTGGCCCACAAACCAAGCATGTGCCCAGATTGGGAATTGAGCCCAAGACCCTTTGGTTCCCAGGCCAGCACTCAATCCACTGAGCCACAACAGCCATTATGGCTGTTTCTTGTTTCTTGTATCTTCTTCAATAAATGCCTCTTTTTCATATTACACAGATGAGTAATTTCTGGGCAGACTATATATAATCTCATATATATCCTCACATATATTCATATATATATCCTCATATATATCCAGATAGATGTATAAATATGGGTGATAGAGATATAGATATAGATATAACTTTTTATTTGGGATAACAATTTCAGAGGTTTTTTTTACCATGATCTAATCTGATTGTTTTTGGCCCTGTCTGGTGTGGCTCAATGGATTGAGCACCAGCCTGTAAACTGAAAGGTCGGCTCAGTGGATTAAGTGTTGGCCTGCAAACCAAGAGGTTGCCACTTCGATTCCTAGTCAGGGCACAAGTTTAGGTTGCGGGGTAGGTCCTGGGTTGGGGCATGTGTGAGAGACAACTGATGGATATTTCTCTTGCATATCGATGTTTCTTTCACTCTCTGTCTCCCTCCTTTCCCTTCTCTCTAAAAATAAATAAATAAAATCTTTAAAAAATAATCTGAGTGATTATTGAAAAATATAAAAACAAGGTACTCTAAATCTCTAGTATCTGAAGATAGAGCCCAAAAGTTAGTTCTGGTTCTGTCCATATGATAGGTCCAGTTTCTCTAAATTTTCTAGATGTGTGAACTCAAGCATGCCATTTATATCTATGGCTTTCAATCTCCTGAAATTAAAACAAAGTAGATAATTTTTTCAACATCTCACTGTCTGTTTTCTTGACCTGTTTCTTCTAAATACCTGCTCCATGTGAGTTTCAATTAATTTCATGCAGATGCACTAAATAGAGCCTTACCTCATACCTATGATGATAACCTTTAGCCTTCATCATGGAGCATCCAGCTGTTGCGACTCCTATTCAGAGACCATATGTGTGTAATATGGAAGCAGTAGGGAGTTAACTCTAGAAAAAATATGACCAATGGGAAATGGAATACAACATATAAATTCTTCCTTTGTTCTCCCAATGGACAGACATTCCTGAGATAGTTGATATTAGTCCTTGAAAAAACTATCATAATGGAGTGAGGAATCAATGATACTTTGTGGTGTCCACCTTTTTGGGGAACCACCCTGTCTGGTTTGAGAAGCTGTAACCCCCATGGCTAAGGCTGAGTAAGAGACCTTGGGACTCAAAGCCACGAAGGAGACAAATCTTATATCCCTGACAAGGGCACTGCCTCTGCCCCCTTTACTTCACCCTGCTTGGCCCTGGGTGGATGACCGGTTAGCCAATGATGGGTAAGATTGTTCAAGGGAAGGGCGACCTAAGACAGGCATGGTCACAAAGGGGCCCTCACGGAAGGACTTGGGGGGGCTATAGAAAAAGGGGGTGATGGACCCTTGCTCCTTGGCTTTGACATAGCCTGAGTCCTCATTCCCTCTGCAAGAAGTCTCCTAATCTCTTAGTTACCTTACTTCCCCTGCCTGACTTAAGCCTGAAACATTGCCAGAGGTGGGTGTGGTTCTGTTCTGGAAAGGGCATGTTCCCCAGGGTGATTAGGCCTAAGAAAGAATGCATAAAATCCTGTGAAACCTGCTTTGCTAA
>PVJI01030420.1:0-14228 GCA_004026765.1 Micronycteris hirsuta | reverse complement strand
TAGAGGACGCATGGACAGAACTAAGGGGGAGGAGGGAGGTTGGGGGGGTGGGACGGGAGGGGAAGGGAGGGGGGAGGGGAGAGGCTGCAAATAACTGTAATTAAACAAAAAAATTAATTTTAAAAAATGTTCTACAGTAAAAAAAAATGAATTCCTGCTATTTATATTAAAATGCTTGTTATGCTTCTCTATGAGTTTTCCAGAGGCATTTTTAAATCTGTTTCCAGGTAAAATGTCTATAACAGGGTGGCAAACTATCACCATTGTCCAAATATGTGTTTCACAACTGTGAAGAAAGTATAATGAGAGAGTAGGAAAATAAATAGAATAAGATTGCATGAAACTCTGATATATGTTGCCACCATAACTGAAATATGCATTCAGTGACTCCAGAATTATCATGATTGAAAAGGTAATATACATAGAAAGCTTTACTATTTGAGGGGATTCTTCTTCTTCTTCTTTTTTTTTTTTTTTTGGTTAGTCCTACCCCAATCCCTTTGGATGGTAAAGATTGGTAATCACAGCACAGCATAGCTGTCTCCAAATTAATCAGCCTCAGAAATCATTTCAACCTTCCAGAAATCCAAACATTTCATACTATAAAAGTGACTCATTAAACATATTCTACACAAAAAAACATGTATGAATGACCCATGGACATGGGCAACAGTGTGGGAACTGACTGTGGGAGTGGGTGTTGGACTGAGTAGAGGAGGACAAAGGGGAAAAAATTGGGACAACTCTAATAGAATAACAATAAAAATGATTTTAAAAAACAATCATATTTTTGGCTTTTTAATTTGAAAACTTTTATATGGATTACCACAGCCATTGGAATGTGCCTTCTATGCAAGATAATTTGAATCGTGGTGTCTCAGCTGAAACTTCTTTTTGTTGTTGTTTTTTTTTAAGATTGTATTTATTTATTTTTAGACAGAAGGGAATGGAGGGAGAAAGAGATGGGGAGAAACATCAATGTGTGGTTGCAATTCACGTGGCCCCTCTGGGGACCTGGCCTGCAACCCAGGCATATGCCCTGACTGGGAATCGAACTGGTGACCCTTTGGTTCACAGCCCGCACTCAATCCGCTGAGCTACAGCAGCCAGGGCTCAGTTGAAACTTCTGATCTAATACTGTTTCAAATATATTTATACACATTATTGTAAACTAATGCTACACAAACAATTATTTTCATGTCAATTGCTAGGAAATACCTATCTGCCCACATTTTTACCATTTGGAAAGTTCTTCATTCTTTCCTAAAGATCTGAACTTCCATCTGCTATCATTTTCCATCTGCCTGAAGAACTTCCTTTTTCATTTTTTGCAGCACAGGTCTGCTGGCAAAATTATCTTGGTTTTCTTTTATCTGAAGCTGTGCTTATTTTGCCTTCATTCCTGACAGATATTTATTGTTGCATATAGAATTCTGGGTTTTCTTTTTGTTTTTTACTTTTAGCACTTAAAATATATCATCCCTCTGTTTTTGACTCTCATTGTTACTGATAAGTCAGCAGCTGCTCATTTGAATTGTTTTCCTCACAGTATGTCATTTCTCTCAGCCCTCTTTCAATACTTTTCCTTTACCTTTGGTTTTCAGGGCTTTAGCTATGATGTAACTAGATGTGACTTTTCTTGGACTTGTTTTCCTTGGTGTTTTCTGAGATTGTTGATGCTGTAAATTTCTTTCTTTCACCAAGTTTGAGAAAATGTCAGCCATTACTTCTTAAAATATCTTGTTCTGCTCCACTTTTTCTCTTCTCTCCTTTTAAAATTGTAATCACATGATGTTTGATATTTTGATATTGTTCTTCAGGCCCTTGAGACTATTAATTTTTTTAAACCTTTTCTCTTTGTTCTTCAAGTTGTATTGAATATAATTTCTATTAATCTATCTTTGAGTTCATAGATTATTTTTTCTATCCTTTTTTCCTGTGCTAATCCCACTTAGTGAATATTTTAATTGTAGGTATTGTATTTTTCCATTCTACAATTATTATTTTTATAGTTTCTATTTCCCTGCTGAGATTTCTTATTTTCCATCCATTATGAGCATATTTTTCTTTACAACCTTGAGCATAGTTACAGTAGTTGCTTTAAAATCCTTGTCTGATACTTTCAACATCTGAGTTTTCTTAGAGTGCTGGCTCTGATAATTGTCTTTTACACAGGAAGTTTTTAAAAACCTCTCTCATATACTTCATAATAAATAACTTAGCTAAGGAAATAATTCACTTTGTTGATGGAAAATTCAGGGAAAAATGTTTTAATCAATGTCATCTTTCTTACTCTTTGTTGGTATGTATATGCATTGTGCTAAATTTCAAATTTGAAAGAGTGCATTTCCCACTTAGAAGGAGCACTGTTAAAGTGGAACTAACTACTTCCTTTTCAATTAGCTATTTGTAGAATTAATATTAGAAAATATTAATAATTATAAAAAGCAGAATGATACAGTGCCCACTCAACAGGCACACACACACATACATGCCCCAGTACATTCCACCAAACCTCCTAGCAACAGTAGTGGTAGGTCTCCCAGCACTATGGTGACTGGCTCAGGCCATTGGGATTAACATACCAAGAGGTTAACCACACAGTAGGAGAGTTCCATGTACACAACATTCTATTCTATGCCTCAGTCCTTACAGTAGACATTCCCTAGGCTTTCTTCCTGGCATAGGTGGATTTCACCCAACAAATCTGAAAAACTACTTACTTTAATTTACCAAGTAAATATTCCCTGCATCTTGCCCTCAAATCTCTCACGCCCCCCTAGCACTTCCCAGTTCAGAGGTGGCTTCAACAGCCACTATGGTCTGCCATCAGATCATTCTTAGCGGGCTAAATACTATTCATAAAAATAATAATAGCTAATGTTCATTAGTGATTTCTATCTGCCAAACACTTTGCTAAGTGTTTCACACATTTTATTAACCAGACTGTAAGGAGAAATAGAAGATTAAAAAGAGTGAATACAGTAACTTCTCATTTAACATTGTGGGTAGTTTCTTGGAAACTGTGACTTCAAGCAAAACAATATATATAATAAAACCAATTTTACTATAGGCTACTGATATACACAAGAGTAATAACTATGTATGGGGTGAGGTGCGTACTTGGAATATTGGGCAGACCACTGTGTAAAGAATATGATTGTCTACCCACTAAGCTGTACACTTGAAACTAATACAAAATAATATTGAATATAAATTGTAATTTGAAAAAAGTGAGTGAAATAAAAAAGTTAAGTTCCTAACGTACACTTCTGGTTACAAAAAAATCATCAAATTTCTAAATAAAGACCCAAAACACATAATATATACAATGGAATACTACTCAGCCATAAGAAAAGATTAAATACTGTCATTTGCAACAACATGGATGGATCTTGAAAATACCATGCTAAGTGAAATGTCAGTCAGAAAAAGTTAAGAACCATATTATTTCACTCATATGTGAAATATAAAAGTGAAAGCAACAAATATGAGCAAACAAGAAAAATAAACAAAAACTTATAGACATAGACAACAGTGTGCTGCTTACCAGAGGGAAGGAGCAAGGCAATAGTTAATGGTAAATGGGGTCAAATATATGGTGATGGAAGAAGATTTGACTCTGGGTGGCGCACACAGATCTCTTATGTGGAAGTATTTGGAATATCTATTATTGATACAAGTTCAAGATGCACATGACTCACTTGTCTAACTTTAATCTGTGAAATCAAACTTTAATCTTTGTGAAATCTTTGTATTGCCCTGGCTAATTTCAAAAAACACAAAAGATGCCCTGATTGGTGTGGCTCAGTGGATTGAGCGCCAACCTGCTAACCAAAGGTTGCCAGTTCGATTCCCAGTCAGGGCACATGCCTGGATAGCGTGCCAGGTCCTCAGTAAGGGGTGTGTAAGAGGCAACCACACATTGGCGTTTCTCTCCCTCTCTTTCTCCCTCCCTTCCCCTCTGTCTAAAATAAATTTAAAAAAATGTTTTTAAAATGCAGAAGATTCCGTTTTTGCATATTATAAGAAAATCACTTCTTATTTTACTTAGAAAAATATATCCTTCATAAAAGCACTACTAAAAAAGAATTTGATATGCTTTGGGAGCTATCTGGAAGGTGATGGGATATGGAAGAAATAGCTCAATAAATTGTTCCCCATCTCTGCAACTTCACCTCAATAACTGAAGCTGTTCTTAGTCATTAATCTCTCCATCATTACAGATACTAATGTAGCAATCAGTTGTGCCTTGTGAAAGTAGATTCGATTATGCACCTATAGAACATTTTTAGTCATAGCACAAAAATGCCACTTAATACAGGTACATGTTGGATTCTATACAGTAGAAGTAGATGGTATGTTATGAAACTTCCTTATAGTTGAACAATTTGAAAATCTCTGAAAACTTCCCTACTCCAAACCTCTCACAAAATATAAATGTATCATAAATGTCAGCAAGAAAAGTCAATTTTATTTTTCTACAGGCTCACCATCACATCTGTTAAAAGTCCATTGCCAAGGCTAGAGGTTTGTTGCCATTCAACTCATTTCCCAGGTGTTCTAATAAGAAACTTAACTCCTGGTTTCATTATTGCTAAAACTTAATCACTTAATCTTCTACCAGGTTCTGAGAAGATGCAAAGTAAATAATGCTTTACTGAACAACAAGGGGAAAGTTAATGAAAAGGTTAGGGAGGGGACAGACAAAAAGCAGGACCCCACAGAGGAAAAAAAGAGTTGCGTTTCTTATATTTGGTTCTGATATATCATGAAAACTAATGATACAACTCCCCTGAGCTGCATGCAAATGAGAGCATTAATCTCTAGCAAAATGGTTTATGTTATAGGAACCCACAAACAGATTTGCTCCACCTGCAGTAAATCAAACATGGTGGGTACTTTCCGTTTGACTGATGAGTGCGCATGTCACTGGCAGGGGGGCAGTGACATATGGAAGAACAATAAATATTTTTTCTGACAATTCAGCAGCCCTGTTCCATGACACTAAAGGAAGATAGAAGACTTCAGGAGAAAATGCAAGCCTGTCTTTATTAGCTGTCGTGCCACTGCCTAGGCAGCAGCTCCGAGGTGATTTGGTGTTTTGTGGTGGAGTTTGCACATTTAGTCTTAATAAATGAATAGCCTGAAAACAGAGAATCAATAGTTCTCTCAGACCAGTGTTTGCATTTTCCTTCCAATTATGGCATTTTCACAATAACTTAGATTTCCCTTAAGGACAGTGACTTTGGGGCATCTTTTGATTCTGTGACCCAGTGCCAAACCAAATGTGAAAGCTTTTGTACTGTCTGCATAATTTCCCATTTCTACTGGGAAGAAAATCAGGGACAAGTGTATTAGACCGTATTGTTATAATCCATGCCCAAGAGATTTTTAGGTATTTGATTCTAATACACCTTGGCACACATCAAGCCTGGTTATTGATGGCTGCTATGATTCCCTGTAATAAGTAAAATGCAGTAGGTACTAAAATGGAAACATGAGTTGTTATCAACTTCACTCATACAGCTTCTAATTCCTTCAAACACCTACTTTCATGTACCAAAGGACACCCCCGCTCCCTGCTGAATGTCAGGTGTTGAGTAGACTAGTATGTGGTTCGAAGTGGATCTCAGCCAACTCTGGTTCAGGGTCCCGGCACAGTGGGGTATAAAACTTTACATGGTCCAACCACATTTTGTGGGGCTGGACTGGAAAGACATAGTTCCAGGTCTGCCACAGAAGACAGCTCCATCCAGACAGCCGGTCATTTTTAGGGCTGCTGGGAAATCACTTGTACTGGTGTGTGTGGCAACTTAGCAATAAGAGACAGGCAAGTTATCCATTTTGAGGTCCAAGAAAAGGAAGTTTGGCAGATATGGATGCCACATCATGGTAAAAGCGATGTAAGGCTCTTTGGTCATGTTTCTTAGTAACTGCATTTGCTTGCTGCAAACCTTTATTCCAGACTCCTGAATGCACTGAAGAAAAATGAATGAATCTGTCTTGGCCTCACATTGATTCAATATCTGATACTTAAAATGTAGGAAAACAGTGGAGTACTCTCCAATATTTTTAGAAAAAGTCAAGAAATAGAAATTAAAATTTTCTTCAACCACTAATTATCCTTATGACCTTGGGTAAAATACTTTTCCACCTGTAAGTGTTTATTTACATCTTGGTTGTGCAAAATTAAACTGACAGTGGTTCTAGCTCTTGAATTCTTTCTAATTCTACTAGTTATTGAGCAGATACATTTACAACCACATCTTTCCATTTTGCTATTGTGTTATAATGACAATTCATAATTAATGAAGCATTCATGCTTATAAATTATTATGCACTCTCAAATTTACAAAAGCTTTCCAAGACTGAAATTTGACATGAATCGCAAGTATCTCTCTGCAATATATCTAGTATGCAAATATTTAAATAACTAGGTTAAAAATAAACTTAGTATATAAAAGTTATAAAACTTGACAGAACAGATAACCCTAAAGAGAGAACTCAAGTTAACATGTTTCATTCATCCATTCATCCATTCATTCAACAGTCATTTATTGAATGAATAGCATGAGCTAGATGCTGTACCAACTAACTGAAGATACAACAGTGAGTAAGAATGACACAGGCCTTATCTTCACAGTGCCCAATTTTGGAGGAGTGATTAAAATCAGGTGGAGAATAATAATATTGTCATTTATAAATGTCTTCTGTAGAATAGTCTCTTTCTTTATGAAAGCTTTAGTCTAGCTGGAAGGACATGTTAAACAAATAATTACATGAATACTTTCACTCATGACAAGTGTTACAAAGGAGAAGTGCAAGTAGCAGGGAGAAAATAATACGGTGGAAATCGAATAATGCTTTTCTTTATTTGCTTTGTTTTGTTTTTACTTGATTTTTTAATTTTGATTTTTTAATTTTAAAGTTACAGTTGGCATTCCACATTATATTACTTTTATTAGATTCAGATGTACAGCACAGTGGTTAGGCATATATATAACTTACAAAGTGATGCCCCTTGATAAGTCCAGTAAACCCAGCTCACACCATATGTAGTCATTACAATATTTTTTACTGTATTCCCTATCCTGTATTTTACATCCCAAAGCATGGTTTTCCAAAGAAGTGACTTTATCCTATGAGATGAAAGAGGAAAATTTGTTTCTTAAAAGTGAGAACAAGGAGTGAGGGGAAGTGAGAATGTTTCACGTGGGGAGCATGCAAAAAAGCCTGAGGCAGAATGTATTATAGAACATTGAAAGAACTGAAGAACTCAAAGTAAGTTTGCTGGAAAGTAAATGAGGGGTAGAATGGCACACAGAGCTCACTTACAACTATTTACAATCATATTTTCTTGGAAAAACATTCTTTTTTAATATTATCTGGTTAGGATGATACTGAGAGGGAACTTACATGGACTGTGAGAATAACATTACTTCAATGTTCTAGGGCAGTTCCAATCATTATATTTAAAGATTTCACATTGCTAAAGAGCAAAGGAAACAAATCTAAGTTCCTGGCCCAGATTCTGATTCACACATTTTCTTTTTCATCATTCAGAGGCTTCATCAGGCCAACTGAACACAATAAAGAATTCTACTTGTTTCTTATGAGTCATCTTGAATAATAATAAATTATTCACTGACATAAGGGAAATAAATTATACTCTCAGATACTGTATCATGAATATATATACCTTTTATATAAACAGACTATTTGTAGTATTTAACCTAAAATTTACTGTGATATTCCAAGTTTTAAGCTTTTCGATGGGATACTAGCAAATCTAGATTCAGTGATTAATTAGCCTGTGCTCCATCATAGTAGCAGGTGCTTCTAAATCATTCTATTTTCTAGCAAGTCCTGGAACCCTAACTGCTATGACATGAATTTACAACCATTTCTTACATGAAGTTCATGCAGTCATAAATTGATGAGGAAAACAGTGCACCTTAAGTGTACATATTTCTCTCTGAGGTTTTTAAGCTTCCCATTTCAATTCCATTAAGTCTAGCTATATTTCCACTTCTTTGCTCTCATAGATTTTTCTGATTCATCTCTCTATCAAACATTGATACATGTATGAAATACATAAATTTGTTAGTTTATTTTTGTGTAATATAATGTCACACTGTATAAACTATGAGTTCTAATTCCAATTCTGCCTGTAACACCATTTTCATTCTCTACATATTTTTTTCCACAATCTGGGACAGAAGGTTCAGATTTCAAACAAGTAATAGTTAAACTCAATCTAACACATACAGATTCAGCCTGTAAACTTTGGGAATGATTTTTTCTGCTTTTTATTCTCCTTCTCTCAGAGAAAGTAGTTAAAAAATTAAACCTAATTTATGTCCCTTGTATAACAACATATTAAAATTGAAGTTTAAACCAAGACATCAATGCACAATAAATGTCATATTCCAAAATGAGGTATCAGTGGACCACATGCAGAAATTACAAGTGAAAGAGAAGTACCTTTCAACTCTTGGAATCATATGATAAACTCAAGAAACTACTAATACCTGGGTTCTATACCCAGGAATTCTTACTACATTCAACTGGGGTGTGGCCTGGGAATTGAAAATTTTTTTTAAAGCTGCCTAAAAGATGCTAATGTTCAGAACCACTATTTTAGTTCATAGTCATGATTTGGGGAACATTAAGGGGTCGCACTTTCCAGATAATTAAACACTATAGTTGTTCAATCAGTATTTGTTGAATTAAATCAATAATATGATGCTTCAAATCATTAAGTTGAGTGAAATAGTTACGTAAGAATTATGTTCAAACTATTGAAATAGGGGATTGAATATCCCTCAGCTGATACTGCTTAAGGACTTGCTAGGTATGAAATTGGCTGTCTTTGTAGTGTCTTTTCCCACAGGGATTCCAAAGCCGTAGCTAATTCTGTCATTTCCTGAATCATAATACTGTAGGTTTATAAATGTCTAGATTACTTATAATTTGATCATGTTTGCAAACTTTTATTAAAATCTAAACACAATATTTTTGAAGTAAATGTTATTTGGAAGTTGCATTTCCAAAATAGACCTTACCTATTAAATTTTGTGGTGTTGAGTTAGAGAAGTAAGGGGTATTTCTCTGAAAGGGATCACAAAACAACAGCTACATATCAGAATTGGGGAAAGAATTTGGGATTGTTAGAAACCCCTGATATCTGACTGGTTCTAGTAAAACAAGTTCAGTCCATTTCCCTTCAAGCCTTCTACAATTTACTGCGCACACACCTCTACTGTGTGTCTGTGTCTCTGCGCATGTGGTTTATGGTCACCTTTCTCACTGTGGCACAACCAGGCTATTTATATAAAGTCTTTTTGCCTCCTTTCTACTTAATACCAGTCAGTTTGATTTATTTCTATTAAACAACTTGAAAACTTTACTCTGAGTGATGCTGCATGGTAGTAAGATTAAGGGCAGACATAGCCACAGCATATTAACAAGAAAGCTATCATATATATAAATCATATATATAATATATATATATAAGAAAGCTATACAAACATGAATATATAACATATATACATATATGTGTGTATATATTTATATCTGCCGTGTAGCAGTTTTACTAGACAAATATTGGATAGTTGTACTTTTTCATAGCCAATAGGGATATTAGTTCTTTTAAAGTCCTTCTGCTTGTAATATTACAGATACCTCATAGCTAGGCTCTCAATTCTCAGAGAACAGAGGCCTTTGGAGTTTTGTTTTATTTGAAGGAACAGCTGATTTATGCCATCATTAATTGATTCTTACTTCTCGACAAGGGCACTAAGTACTTTCTCAGCTGGTTGATATTTGACAAGACTGCACACTGTTTAATGATACTGGTTGAAGAGCAATAAAAGACCTTAGTATCTACTTCAGTTGAGATATACATATATAGTATTATTCATATTAAGAAACTCCTAAAATTGAATCTCACAAAATTGTTATGTTTCTACTGAAGTGAAAACCCAGTATTCTAGAAAAACCTAAATATAAGGCTGAGAAAGCATTACATTGTAATTTGGTTGGTGCAAATATCACCAGAACATTTGTTAAAAATTATTTATTTAAAGTCTCCATTTTCTGCATTCACCTCACTATAGCCCTGCTTGTTCATAAATAAAGGCCAAAAAGATATTTTCCTCCACCTAGTCTTCCTAGGATTCAGGAGGGGTGACATGCTCCTAGAATCTGGGCAGAGCTACTAAGACCATGTGGAAAGGGTTGAAGAGCTAAGAGGGAATGAGCCTATTGATTCCACAGCTTTCAACCTGCTTTGCCTGACAGAATGGGTCAGGCAAAGTGCAGAAATTCCTGAAGCTAAGCTCAATAATGTCCACAGAGATATCTTAGTTAAGCAAAAGTGCAGTCAAACAATAGAAGAATAACCCCCTAGAAGGAGGAAGCAATTATTCTATAATTAAGCAATTCTAATATCAAATGCTGATTCTAGCACTTACTAATAATTTAACTCCTCTAAGCCTGAGATCATCGTTAGCAAAGTAGAGAGGAGCAGCCAAGGAGACTGAGAGGTGTTTAGTCAGGTCAGACTGTTCTTCAACAAACAGTTACAGTACATTTCCTCTATTTCAGGTATGGCACAAGGGCTGTGGTGCTGAAGGTAAAAGGCAGACCCTGTATTCAAGAGGCTTTTGAGGTGGTAGGGATACAGATTTATAAATCATCACAATAGAATATGGTAATCAGTATAATTACAATGTGTAGTGGGAGGAGAGGGGAAGGAAGTCTGAAAAAAGTTAGAAGAATCAAGGAACTCTTCACAAAGATTATAACCTTGGGTTGAGACTTTAAGGATTCAAATACATACTTATTAGATATAGTGATATAAGTTTGACATTCTAAACAGAATGAACAATGGTGTAAATGACAAAGTGATAAGAGCACTCTTAGGCAACAGGTTTGTAGCAAGACAAAACTAACAAGCAATTATAGAAAATTAAGTTGACTAAGTATGCATGGCTAGAAAATGAAGAGAATGGTTTGTCGTGCCAAGAAATTTTGTTGTTTTTCCCACTGAAAGGTTATGAGAAGCCAATAACATATTTTGAGCAAAGAACAAATGTTACATTTGTTCTAGAAAGATCATTCTGCAGAGATTTTGATGGATGGACTGAAAATTAAGGAAGAGAAAACAGTGAAGAGAGATCCTACAATGGGTGGGATCTGGTGAGAGTTGTGACAGTAGGGGTAGAGATAAAATTAATGTATCAAGAATTTACTGGCGGAGCAGAGTGAATAAATACATAGATACACTGGGTATGGGACTTGAGGAGATCTAGGACGTCTGGGTTTGGGACTTGAACAACTGAATGGATGGTAGTAGTTACTCACCAATATAAGAAATTTCAAAAGAAGTATGTGGAATAGCACAATGACAATAACCCTCCAGAACACGAGGTATTCATGACGCATTCATTTGGAAACATAAAGCATCTGGAAAAGAGCCTGGTACAAAAAGGTGGTCAAGAAATCATGGTTTACCTTCCTTTTCCACCAAGAACAATTGTCATTAAGCTACTGAACATATGTACTTAAAACATTTAAGGAACATTCAGTCTCCTTTCATTTTAATAATGGATTCTTTCCTAGAGATTTTGAACATGCTCTAGGTGAGCCTGCCTGCCCAATCCATGTGGATCTTTTCATACTTTCAGTCTTGGTTTGAATATCTCCTAAGTCAAGCATTCTATAGCCACGGTAAGAAATAGTCTCCCACCCAACTTAGTGAGTATCACATCTTCCTATTAATGATCTCCATTTCTTTTTATTTAATTTTTTTATTTATTGTTGTTCTGTTTCAGTTGTCCTGTATTTTTTGCCATTGTTCTCCCCACCCCATCCCCCCACAGTCAATTCCCCCCATTGTTTGTGCCCATGAGTCCTCTATTCATGTTCCTTTGCTTGACCCTTCCTCTTCTTTTTCCCATTATTCTCCACCCCCGTCCCCTTTGGTCACTGTCAGTTTTTTCTTTATTTCAAAGAAATAACTCACATTAGTTTATTTGCTTATTGGTTTTTGTGTCTTTCCTATTAGATTCTATTTTAAAGTCTACATTGAATAAATGAACCAATGAATAAATGAATCAAATCAGTAGACTCTGTTTAACTTTGAAATTAACTACCCAATTTGTGTCTATAAACACTCCTTAGCCTGCTCACGTTACAGGCCTACCTCAGAGATGTTACAAGTTTGGTTCCAGACACGGCAATAAAGTGAATATCACAATAAAGTGAGTCACATGAATGTTTTGGTTTTCCAGTTACATTTACACTGTAGTCTACTAAGTGTGCAATAGCATTATGTCTGAAAAACCAATGTACATACCTTAATTTTAAAAATATTGCTTAAAAAATGCTCACCATCACCTTAGAATTTTGGAAAAATTATACCAATTGACTTGTTCAAGGCAGGGTCACCAAAAACCTTTAATTTGTAAAAAATGTAGTACCTGCAAAGCCCCAAAAATGAGGTATGTCTGTACATACATTTGCAAAACCCAAGTTGCATTCAGTTTTTGCATATTTTACTTCTTTCTTTACATCTCAGAATAAGGCAGGGAAGAAAGATAAAGTTCATAAAACACAAGACTGTGAAACAGTTTCTTTTACAAATAATAACAAATGCCTACGGTTTGCGTACACACGATGACAAATGTACTGACGATTCAAACTCTGACAAAAATTATGAGCCAGCAAGGAAATGTCTTCACAATACAGGCAGCCAGTTTAATGTGTCTAGAGCTGTGCAAATCAAGAAAATCTTACCTGAGCATCTATTATAGGCAAACCAGTGTGCCATTCTTGGAAAGTGATAAAAATAAAAAAAGATGATTAAAAGCATGGTATTTTCCTTAAGTGAATTTACAATTTTGTAATGAGGATGAGAAAATTATAAATAACTAAGCTATATGGCAGAATGTAAAACAAGCTATGAGACAGGTTGAAACACAGCACCTTCAACAGCCGTAAAAGTCCTTTCCCAAGTCAGTAATTTTCTTTCTTAAAATATGGTGGCATCATTTCTAATTCAAGCATAGACAGGGTAACAAACCAGAGAGTAGGGGAGTAATTCATGTCTTGGGAATGTGATACTATCCTTGGAAATATACAACACAGAATGGAATACAATCACAGGATCAGAAAACACAAAACAGGTTCAAAGCTTTTAGTATATGTTTGAAATCCATCTTTTCTTCATCGAATTTTGTGACTTTTTAAAGTGACTGTGAAAGTTATTTGACAAAATGTAACAGTGACTTAAAAACGTATTTTTAAATTGTATTCACTGTAGGTAAGGCTAAATTACTGCATATACCACTATGCTCTGTTTTTCTTCCATGTTTGTTTTGACCCTCAAATACACATAAAAGAGCCATACTATCTGCAATCTGAGAAATTTCATTTGAGATTTTTATATTCCATAGACATTTTACTGCTTACCTTATTATATAAGGAATTGGAAACAAATCAATAGCCAATTTGTTTCCCTTAATGAGGCAATAGGAAAGAGAAGTTTTGTCAAAGGAAATAGAATATGAAGACATTGAATGATGATAAATTAAATAAGATTGCAATGATATAGTCAACTTTATCATTAATTTCACAATTCAATTGCTAGATCTCTCGTTCCTTGAACTTTCTTCATGTTGATTTTTAATACATAAGAAAACATTTAAAAACCTAAGAAAGAAACTCTAGGGTAAAATTTTTAAATCTTATTTCTTCTATAACCTAGTTATTCTCATGCCAAGATTTATACTAATACATATAGCTCTCATGACAATCACTTTTATTGATTGATTGAATTTATCAGGGGGACATTGGTTAATATAGCTATACAGGTTTCAAGTGTACAACTTAATATAACATCATCTGCACACTGCATCATCTGCTTATTGCTCAAAGTCAAGTCTCGTTCCATCCCCATTTATCCCCCTTTTGCCCACTTGTACCTCTCCCCGCCTTTCCCTTTCCCTCTGGTAATCACCATACTATTGTCTGTGTCTGTTTTTTTTTTTAATTATTATTTTATTGTTGTTCAATTACTGTTGTCTGCATTTACCCCCCCACCACTCCCCCTCACCCCAGCCAAACCCACCTCTCTCCCTTGCTTCCACCCCTCCTTGGTTTTGTCCGTGTGTAGTTGTTCCTGAAAACCCTTTCCCCCGTTATCCCCCCCCACCTCCCTT
>PVJI01030419.1:0-14230 GCA_004026765.1 Micronycteris hirsuta | reverse complement strand
GTGCCCCGAGCTGCGGGGAACTGGGGTTTTCAGGCTGTTTGGGGGTCTCAGCGCTGGGGGTCAGGAGATGCGGGGGTCCTCCGGGCTAGCGGGCGCGGGCCCCTCGATGCCAGAGGGATTGGGGGCCCCTCAGGATGAGGGCGTCTGGGGCGTCTGGCTGGACTCTGACGGTCCCGGGCTGAGGGTCCCACATGGCGAGGCTCCCCGCTTACCGCTCAGGTTCTCGGGGCCCCTGCCGCGCTGCCCACCTCGGCGGAGCGCCCTCTCCGAGCTCCCGGGCTTCCGGCCCTGGGGAGGTGTGGGGGCGCCGGGGGCGAGGCTCCTGACACGTGCGAGCAAGCCGCCAATCAGTGCTGCGATCCTCGGGCCCTGCCCGCCAATGGGCGGTCAGAAGAAGCTGAGAGGGCGGGGCAGGGGGCGGAGCCAGCCTGTAATTCCAGGGTTCCGCATTGGCCGGTGGAAGACCCGCCCCACCCCGCGGGGTTTGGCTGCTCTGGGTCTCCCGAGCGTCTGTCACGCAGCCTGCACGGAGGACCGCGGATTGGCGGTGGCCGTGGCTCGTTTTCCAGCGACTGGTGAGGGACCCGCCCTGCAGGAGCTGGGAGCCTCGAGCTCGGGCCGGTCTTTAGGGTGAACGTGGCCCTCCTGTCGCCTGACAAAGTGTCTTTGTTCCACCAGACTGTGGTCGGGATCCGCAACTTTCCTCTAGACCCGTCCCTGCCCTCCCTTGTCCAACCCACTTTCAGCAAGACCTGCATATCCAGTGAGGGCACGGACAAGACTGCATGCATTCCGTAAAAACTTAAGTCACTACATTCATAGACACAAAATAAGTCCTAGAGGGCTCAAACATGTAAACACAACGAATGACATAATAAGTATACTGGAAAACACACAGGGAGAATTTCACGTCCCAAAGAAGTGCCGTTATGAGTAATAGGTATGTTTAAGTAGCTCAGGTGTAGAAACATTTCAGAAGTAGGAAGACAAGATAAAATCAAACAAAACTAAATAAATAGAAATACTGGATAAACCTACAAGTATTTTGCATAAAAATAATATCAACTCTGAGGACAGGGTCAGTTGAGCTGCTACTGGCTTTCACGGGATAAAGTGGGAAGACTGTCTCTGGTCCTCACCTCGTTTTGAGCATGAACTGGAAATGAGCCAACTAACTGTAATTGTTACTGTGAAACTTCACGAAGGGAAACCTCACTAAAGTGGAGTTGGGGGCCAGCGGGGGTGCTTTACATAGCACCCCCCGACGTCAATTACAGGAAAAATTGTCTGTCACAGGCCCCAACATAGAGATGTACCATGTGCTCCCAGGAGAAACCCACTCCCCAGCAACTCAGCCAGAGAGAAACCATCGTCACTCTGAACTGACGCTTTTCCCCACTGCACTTTCGTTTGAAATGACCCCTCTCAACTTCCTCTTTTGTCCCTGTAAAATAACATTCCTCTCTTTTACTTGTGGAGCTTGCCTATGACTTTTGCTACAGCTTGCTTGTCCTAAATTGCAGTTTTTTACTATTTCTGAATAAACCCCTTATCTGCTGGTAAAATAACTGACTGCTATATTTTTAAGGTTAACATAGTTTGGTGGCCTGTATGGGGACCCAGAGGACTCCTGAAATCTCTGAGGCTGATGAGCAAGCAGAAGCAGTGTCCTCGCTCTGAAAGACTCGGGGAACGGTCCTTTGGTGCAGACTCTGCAGTGATCATTTTGAGAATAGCCATCCAGAAATAACATCCTCATACCCTCTGATCCAGAAATTCCACCTTTCAAAATTGTCCCCTAGTAGCCCTGGTCTGGTAGGTCAGTTGGTTAGAATGTCCTGCCTATATTCCAAGGTGGTCAGTTCATTATCCAGTCAGGGCACATACAAGAAGGAACCAATGAATGAATACATAAGCAGAACAACTATCTCTCTGTCTCTGTCTCTCTCTCTCTCTCTCTCAAATTAATAAATGAAAGGCAAAAATCACCTTTGGTTGAGAACCACTGAGTTTGAAGCCTTTAGCATTTTTGAAAACGGAACAATCTTGCTCTGGTATGCAGTGTTTTTATTATTTTTCTATGCTTATTATTTTTCCAACTGTGACTGTGATTCATTTTGAAAAGTTATTTAAAAGTGTATTTTAAAACCTCTAGATGTAGGGACTTTCTAGTTACTTTGTCACTGTTTTCCAGATTAATGGCAAAGAGAGCAATAAACGTAGTTTATGAGACATTTGTTGGAACCTGCTTTATAGCTTAATGTAGTCAGTTTTTAAAAAGTTCCAAGGGTTCTTGAAAAGCATTTGTAATTTATTTTTTTGTTGCTGCTTACTTGAACAATGAGAAAGAAATTTATTCAAAATTGTACAGCGAGAGTTAAAAAGAAACTGCTAATGATAGGGGACTCAAGAGTTGGAAAATTTTAGTTGAAGATAAAAAGTTATAAGCCTAGCAAGTAATGGATATGTTAAAGCTTTTGTTTCAGAAACTACAGAAAAGGCCAACCCCGGCTCCTGTGAAAACAGCTGACCTCCTGGGGCACTCTCAAGATTACCGCCTGGGATTAAGTTGGAGGCGTCTGGACCTTTGTGTTCTAGGGAGAGACAGAAGACCACCGCCCCTGGGAACAGCTAATTGCCCAGGACAGGAATGTTGCAGCTTCTTTCACCTAATCCTCCCTGAATTTCAAAGCCCTCACCACTGTTGAGAACCAGAAAATTAGGAAAGTCCCCTAGAAAGCAAGGACAGAACGTTCCTCCCCGAAGGCTGAGTAAACATCCTGCTATGTGCTGATTATGGACTGTTTAGTTTTGAAATTTTCCCGCTTAGGCAAGCATAACCGTTGTGTGCCCCACCCTTCCCGCACGCGCCAACTCTGTAGCCAATAGCTAACCACCAGCTCTGCTTTTGTTCAAATGCTTGCTTGCTCTTGCCCGCGCGCGCCAATTTCCCTATATAAGGACCTAGCTGTAAGCGTTAGGCGCGACTCTCGTCTGCAGCCCCTGTGGGTACGGTGTCTCCGGAGACACCCTGAGAGTTCGCCCCTGCGCAGTTTAAACTTGGCCAATAAAGTAACATCTTTGAACCCAGAAAGTCTCCAGCTTCTGTACTCGCGTTCGTGGCATACAACAACCACACCTGTGTATCCCCTGTTATAAAAAGTCTGGCCTGGAAAGAGAAGGGAAGATGGTCTGTTAGTGTATGAACCCACTATCTTCTCAGATCACCAGCCATCCAAATAAAGCGCCTTAAAGATTCAATCGCTGTCATTGCTTAATGGGGTTTCGTAGTGTCAGGCAGCCTGAACACCGGTGTCTTTTCCTGTTTCACTATCATTTTGTGCATATATACCTGCAGTTATGTCGATGTGCACATTTTTGTCTACTTTCTCTAGATTTAATTTACCATTTTAGGTTCCTAATAGGGGTACAAAATTTGTAAATGTTAAGCTTTTAGTTCTGATAATGTACATATAAAAGTGAAAATTTTTTCATAAGTCTTGATATGTAGTGTCTCTATCACCATTCGTTTTCGATTATTTTGTAATTGAAATTGTGTTTTATTTTTGAGGTTGTTTACGAATGTATTACATACCTACCAAATACAAGGACTTTCCAGAGTCCCATTTGTAGTGAATTCTGGCTGAAGTGCAATGAGAGCACTTAAGAAACATTGTAGCCCGCCTGGTATAGCTCAGTGGATTGAGCGCGGGCTGGGAACCAGAGGGTCCCGGTTCGATTCCCAGTCGGGGCACATGCCTGGGTTGCGGGCCAGGTCCCCCGGTGAGGGCCATGCGAGAGGCAACCGTACATTGTTCTTTCTCCCTCCCTTCTCCTCTCTCTGCAAATAAATAAGTGAAATCTTTAAAAAAAGAAGAAAGAAACATTGTACATAATTTCAATGCCACGATGCTTGTTGAAACTGGCTTTCTATTGGCTTGGCCAAATGATCAAACCTTTTGGGAAGATGGGATTATGAAGATGCCTGAAAGACTGCAGAAAGCAGTGGAACCAAACAGTGAGTACATTATTCAATAAAGTTATTGGCGAAAACGAAAAACGTCTCTTCCATTGTGTCTTCACCTAAAAACTGGATGAACCTTCTGGCCAAGCAAATAGCAGTGTTTGAAGTGTGCATCTCTGCTGCCATCTCGTGGGCATTTTGGAAATAACATGTTAGTAGCAGGTGAGCAGGAAAAGTGGTTGACTAGTAGTAGAATACCAATGAATGTTGATTGCAATGTTATTTAGATGTGCATTTAGTAACTTAAATGTCAGGACTTCCTAGTTGCCTTTTGTTCCTGATTTCTATAGTAACAGCAATGACAGTCAGAAATGTACTGTATATCATGTCAATCCTTTGAAATTTGTTAAAACTTGCCTTAACACAGGATGGTCCCTTTGAAAATTGTCCCAAGTGTGGCTCTCTGCTGCCATCTCATGTGTCCCTTGGGAATAACAGCTTCACGCAGGCCAGCAGGAAAAGTCATTGGCGAAAGTGAATTATCTGTAGCTACTAAGGGTTCATGGAATGTTATTGGAGAAGTGTATTTTATTCCATTTAAATGAAAGGACTTTCTAGTTACCTTCTGTTTCTGAGTTCTTCTTTAGCAGCTGTGAGGGTGAGGCATATTGTCTATAATTTCAGTCCTGTGAAGTTGGTCGAGAACTGATGGATGGTACAATAGGGTCATTTCCAAAGTGTTCTAAGTGTGCATACTGCTGCCATCTCGTGGGCACTGTGGGGAGTGACACCTTAGTTAAGTCAGGAACAATGGTCTATTCCAGTGGAATATCAATGACTGTTGATGGCAGTGGTATTTAGAAGTGTATTTCAAAGCATCTAAGTGTAGAGACTCTCTAGTTACCTTGAGACTGGTTTTCAGATTAATGGCCAAGGGAACAATAAACGTCATATAGGTGACATTTGTTGGAACTGGCTTTATAGTGTAATCAAGTTGTTAAAAGTTGCAGGTGTGCTTCAGAATCATTTGTCATTGGCTTTGTCTGTTGCAGCTCCCTTAAACAACGTGGAGGTAAACTTCATACATAATTTTTCACTAAGAGGTGCAAAAAAAAAAAGTAAAATATAAGCGCCATCTTTGTATGTATGTGTCCTTCTGGACATGTCCACGGGCTTGTTTCCTCCGCTTTGCCTGGACTTTGTTGACCATTTTAGATTCCTTGTACAGGTGCAAAACGTGTGCATTTTTAGCTTCTGTTTCTAATGTGTGCATTCCAGGGTGAAAATTTCTCAGGTTTTGGTCTGTAGCATCCTCAGCATCATTCGGGTCAAGTTACTTTGTAATTCAAATAGTGGTTCATTTTGGAGGTTCTGTAGGAGTCTATTTCAGAAGTTCTGTACAACAGAACTTTCTCTTCATCCATTCCCTATGAATGCTGGCAGGAGCAGGACTGGGAGCCAGGGGTCAGGGGCTGTGTGGCTCCTCACAGGCTCCTAGCTGACCATCACCTTCGTCGCACCCCGAGACCCAGTGCCTCAGTACCGCGCGCTGCTGTTCCGTGGGGTGAGTGCTAGTTCTCCGTAAGGAGCCTCAGGAAAAACCCAAGGGAATGGTGGTGTTATTAGTTTTACTGCGCTAGCAATAGAATCTGCCCTTTATTGATGACCTACTGTGTGCCAGACACTTTCGCTTCACTAGGTTCTTTACACGAATCAGCTCATTGACCTTCAGAACAACCTTGTAGGGAAGGCTGATCATCTCCGGTGTAGACCCCAAGGCCCAGGGATCATCGGTAGCAGGCCCAGGGTCACACAGCGGGTGTTTAGGGAAACGCTCCGGCGCCCGGAACCCGGAACCCATGCTCTCGCGGCTCTGCCACGCACCTCCTGCCCCTCCGCTCACGGAACCGGCCTGCTGATGTGCACTGAGGTGGCAGAGCGGCCCGGGCACCTCGCAGCCTGATGCAGGCGCAGTTATCTGCGCCCAGGGTGCCCCTTCCGCCCGGCAGGGCATCGGGACCCCTGCGCCTCCCCGACCCGGACACGCGGAGTTCCGACCTTCCCAGACGCAGTCGCGTGGACCTGCTTCTCCTTCTCTTTGCGTCTCCAGGTTCTTTCTTTTCGCAGCCCGTCTGCCGTGGGGGACCCTAACCGACGAGTAGAATGGAAACACTCTCTGCAACACTGCCAGGGACGGGAGGCCTCACCCCAGTCGCAGTGAAAGCCATTTCCCTCATGAGCGTCGACAGGACAAGGTGACAGCACAGTGAGCCGAGAAAGGGAGTGTGAGCCGCCCGGTGAATACGCTTCATGGAATGATTCAGAATATCTAGCTTTTGTAACTCTTTGAGACATAGCATTTTTAAACACATGATGAGCTATTAACAAAAAATGCTCTTGTGTTAGGGCCCAAACAAAAAGCTTACAGTCTTCAAAGCAGAAATTAGAGTCTAAATAATTCAATCCAGACGAGACGAAGGTGGAAACCGGGAATGAGAGGAGAGCCGAGCAACATGTCTTGAGGGAGTGTGATACGCATGTGCTTCTTATGAAATCTTAAAAGGAGGAAATCACACACGTGGCAAAACTGAAAATAAATGAAATAAGCATATAGTTCCAGAAGGCAGGAGCGTGAACAAAGAGAATGAGATGCAGGGGTGGGTGTGTGGGCGGGTGTGTTAATAATGGTAGAAGCATAAATTACCTGCACCGTATAAGACGGAGCAGCCCCAGATAGTGCAAGTCCCCCTGCACACTGACCAGGACATGTCACCGCGGCCACTGGTCACGTTTCTGTGGCTGTCAGGACGTTGCCGTCCAGACTGTTGTGCGCAGAAGCAAGCGCGGTGGCCCCTCGGCGGGGTTTGTTGTTTTTTTGGCCGCAGTTGAGTGTTGCTGTTCAAGGAGAGCTGAGAAAGCCAGCGTTCCCGTGTTAATGACGTCGAACCCCAGGGATTTCACTGTTAAAGACCTTTCTTCATTATCAGTCATGAAAATTAGCATTCAGAAGGAATTTTGAAAGCCAATTATTCTCCACTTTGATCATGGTCAATGGGAAAATGACTTTCTACAAATCATCGCTCCAGAGCTGTTTCCACAGAACGCACGGCACGGTATGGAACGCGTTTGGGGACCTGAGTCCCTTCTCACCCCGTCTTCCTCAAGCCTCTGCCCCTGAAGAGACGTTTCCCTTCGGCGCAGAAGCATCAAGTGCCTCCTCTGGAACGCGTGCAGACGGCCGCCTTCGCTGATCAACGGGCGCAGGCTTACACAGCTCTCGGCACCGCAGTTTTCCTGGTGAGGCAGGAGGATTCATCACACGGGTTAAGGTTTATATTACACGGTAGCAAAGCCATTTATCACAGTCCTCCATCAGCAACTTCCTAGATTATTAAAATGCCCCGGCGGAGATGTACTTAGGAGCACACCACGCTGCTATGTAATGAATTTTCTTTATTATCTGACCTGAGGTGCTGGGGAGAAATATATATGACGGCACGTGATTTGAAAACAGTGAGCAGATGCTGACCCAGGTCGATTGCTAGTCTCTGGACGACCTTGCTGGGGTCGGACCCACTGCCCACGCCTTGCACGCAGCCCTCGGGGAGCACCAGCTGGTCGGCCCCTCTGCCCCTTTAAAGATGAGGATTTTACACCCCGAATCCGGGCTGCTGTCGCGCACTAACCCTGTGAAGCTGCAGACCGTGGGTTCGGTTTGGAACAGTCATCATCCACAAGGATGCGTCACGGACTCCAGTTGCTGATGCGGGCTCTCCAGCTGGCTCAGCTGTGTCTGGCGGATGTTTAGGGGGTGCTCTTCTGTCTGGTAGCCGGCAGCTCCTTGCAGCCCGTGGTGCAGGAGCGCCTCTGGCTTCAGGGAGCCTGCCGTCTCTGCGGAGCGTGGGGAGCCGAGCAGCAAGGCAAGCATGGGAGAGAGAGCGTCACTGAAAGGCCATGTGCGGTGCAATGGGAAAGCAGGAGCAGAACGATCAGAGGAGGGGAGATGTCCTCCGCCCATGGGGCCCCTGGCAAGTCACTGGAATCCTGAGGCTGGTGCCCCCTTAGGCGTGGGGGTGGGGCTCGGGGAGTGGCGTCCTCTTCAGCAGAAGACCCCAAATTCCTTGTAAACCAAACATCCGCCGAGGATCCTGCTCTGCTCAGTGTGGTGCCTGTTGGGAACGGGGCTCACGTTGCCTTTGCAATCTTTCAGGAAAGTTCTTTGCCTTCATGTTCAGCCACAGCGTTTCTTAAGAAAAGTTCTAGGCCGTCCACCAAACAGGAGTCTGTGGGCACCAGAGGGGCTACGTTCTGACCTCAGTGGTCACCGTGGGTGGGGAGAGCTTGGGCCCCTGAGTCTGGTGTTTAGGGAACCGATTGGAAGCCCACCACACTCGCCCCGGCACGGTTCACCCCGGGGACACACAGACATGCCACTAGAACGGCTGCTACCGTTTGGTGGGGTCCCTGCTCCCAGGGTGCAGGTTCCACCACGTGTTGAGCAGACGGACCTCCTTCCCCACCCCCGGCCACGCCTGCCTGCGGGGAGGCGCTGGGTGATCCCCCCAGTAGCTCCGAGTTGAGCATCCCGGACTCCCTGCTTCATCCCTACATCACCTGCTTCCTCCGTTGCAGGTAACTCACGGCCCAGACCCCTCCCCTTCTTCTCATCAGGTGCGACCCTGCTCGGAGGCTGGCTTGTTCTCCGTGTCCCTGACTCTTGCCTCCTTTCCCAGCCTGGGAACTGGGGTCCGGCCTCACTCCCCAAGTTTGTGCACAGAACTAAGCCTTCCCCATTTCTCTTGGACGTCTTCCTGCTTCTGCTGCGGGACCCAAGGCACAGCCTGCAGTTGTCCCTCCCTCGAGCCTCATGCTTCTTCCTGCTCCTGGGAGGCTCTCTTGCGGGGCTCCTGCGGGCGCAGCCAGACCCGCCCTCCCTGCTCCTCTTCCATGCACCTGTCTGGTCAGGCAGTCGCCCGGGCCCTCTGGCTCCCGCAGGGAGTGAGCCCTGCCCCGCGGCTAGGGATTCAGACACTGGGGGTGTGGGGGACAGCAGTGTGCATTTCAACATGCCTTCCCCACGGTCCTGAGGGACATTCTTGTGTGGGAGAGCTGCCGTGGGGGGTTGTGGGCCCCGGTGGGCTCCCTTCTGGCTCTGGGCCGTGCGTCCCGCAGAGGCTGCGGGCTCATAGTCACAGCCAGTCCTGCCCAGCCCACGTCGCTCTGTCCTCCAACCCTGTCCCCACTGCGCCACCTCAGCCTTCAGTGTGCGATAGGGCTCCTGCGGTCCCGAGGCCTGATGTCGCCTGTCCCTGTAACGCACATCGGTAAAGGGTCCGTCTGGACCTCGTTTCCCCCTGGCACCCGGGCTGGCCCTGCCTGCCTCACCCCGCACCCCCTGTGGGGGCCCCGGTCCAGCGAGGTGGGCAGGGGAGTTGGAACCCAGGTCCTTGCCCTGGAGGTCTGGTTTCTCGCAGGCAAAGCCAGGAGCAGAGAGGCCATGACACCAGGGAGACGGGCCGGCCCTCCAGGCCCAGGGCCTTGTCACCCAGCACGAGCCACCAGAGTGCGCGTGCGCACCAGGGTGTTCAGGGTGCGAGTGGGCCTGCCAAAAACGAAAACCAAATGCCCTGTGGGCGGAATGAGAAACGAGCCTCCGAACATTTCCCGGAGCTGTGCTGGCTGTCGGAACATGTCTGTCAGAGAAATAGTGGACTCGGCTTTGGGCGCCCGTCCGTCTGGGAGAACGGCGGGTTTCAGCAGGAGCCTGCGCTGCGGCGTCACACAGGGCGGTCTATCTCCGTGTCCCGAGGTCCTGCGGGGTCAGCCACACTGTGCTTGGCCCTTCCTTTGTTTGTGTCTTAGTCGGGCCAAACTGCTGAAACCCGGCCCCGCAGGCCTGCGGCTCCCGGGCACCCGGAGTTCCTCCTCCTCGTCCTGGGCTGGAGTCTGACACCCGGGCTCCAGCAGGGTCCGGTTCCTCAGCCTCCTTCTGGGCCCCAGACTTCCGGCTGCAGCTGCGGGGGTGGAGGGGACGGGGAGGCAGGTTCTCCTTCCACGTGGCCACTGGCCGCTTGTCCCTCCCCGAGGGCTCCACCGTGTGACCTCCTGCCGGCACCTCCTGATACCCTTCCCTTGGGGCTTTGGGTTTCGACATGTGACTTTTAGGGGCGCAAACCTTCACTGGAGTGAAGTAGTCTGTCGTCTCCTCTTCTGAATCTTCCCTGTTTGAAAGCCCTCGGAACTGGTCACAGGTAACGGTCAGCGTGCACACAGGAGGAACGGGGCGCCGCGTGTGGAGAGGGACCTGACCCCCCCCCACACACACACACAGTTAACTGTGAGCCTGATTAGCTGAGGACCAAGCAAAGGGGACCTGGAGGCGCAGACATGGCCTTGTAAAGGGTCTGTCACCAAAGCCGGCCACGCATTTTTTTTTTCTATAACCACCACCAATACTTAAAATGGGAGAGACTTTTCTCCTGAAGATACCAGACAAGCTGGTGGAGTTGCGAATCCTGTCTCACAGCAGCGCATGGGAGCAGGCGAGGAGGTGCGGGCGGCGGGCGGTTGGCAGGGAACGCGGGGACGGAGGCGACTCTGGCGGCACAGAGAGGGCTCAGTGCTCCCTGGCCGGGCCTCTGCGCTTTCTCCACCGTCTGCACGCTTTGTTTAGACGTGTCGGGGTCTCTCTGTTTTACTTTTACTCTGCAAATGTGTCTTATGACAGTGTTTTTACGTTATTTTTACCGTGAGAAGAAACATACTGTAAAATTCACCCTCAATGACGTTGAATACACCTGCGCACGGTTCGCCGCGACCCCGGGCCGCCTCCGCCTCACGGAACTGACGCTGGGGGCCCCCGCACACCCCCCACGTCTCCCCCCACCCCCTGCGTTTCCTTACCTCACGTTGCGTGCCTTCCTTTTTAAATCTGTATTTCATGTTTTGAGTGTTTAAGTGTCATGCACAAGAAATAACCCACCAGAATTCATGTGGGTCTTAAATAAATATTTACCTCCACTAAGGGACTTTTTTTACAAATATTTTTTAAACTTGAACTCTGAGACACCATGTCTATAGCGGCGAGGAAAGCAGACACGTTCTTTCACACGATGGGGCAGCGTCTGTGACGCAGTCGGTGCAGACACGGTCGCGACACCCGACGTGGTGGCACCTCCGTGACTGACGTGGCACATCAGACGTGGTGGCACCTCCGTGACTCGCAGGCACACGCGTTAACAGCGTTTCTGACCCCAGAACGTGAAACCACACCCTCCGCGAGGCCCGTGCCAGCCCGCCTTGGTCAGGGTGGCTGGGTCCCGTGACTCACACCGTGGGGTCCTCACGGTCACCCTGGACACACCTGTGTTTGCCGTCCGTGTCTGTCCTCCCCACTCGACACCCAGCTTCATGAGGGGCCGGGCTCACCTGGTGCTGACCTTTATCGTGCCGAGGGCAACGCCAGCCCCAACTTATCTAAAGCAAACCTTAATTTTCATAAACTGTCAGTATTTGCAAGCTTCTTTCAATTAATTTTCCTTTGACTTTTATTACAATGTATTGTCCATAACTCTAGATTAGTTATGAGAGGCTGCCAGGCTGTATTAAATCTACAGCGAAATGAATGAGAACGGAATTCGGGGACCTCGAGCAGACTGTGGCTCCGCGTGGAAGCCCCGGGGTCTGCCGTCACCCTGCGATCTCAGCGACACAGCTGCCTCGTCCATGATCATGGGGGCCCAGCGAAAGGACACGCACCCTAACAGCGTCTGTTCGCCGACTCATCAGCCCCGTTCACCCGCCTCACCTGCCGCTCCTGCCGGCCCCTCCTCAGACCCTCGGGCCAGGCTCTCACGGCGTGTGCCTCCTGGACTCGGCGCGGCCCGTGCCCTAGACAATGATGCGTTTTCACAAGGCAATGATGTCTGCAAGGACGTGAGTTTCGAAAACACTTTATCGGACTTTCATGGAAGCATCCCTTTAAAAGTCACGGAGTGTGTGTGAATGTGCCTGTTTGCTCGTGTAAAGGTTTGGATGTGAGCCTAGATGGAAATGCTTTCCTCTGGGGTTTTTTTCTAAATGCCCAAACCGGTCACTCTGCAGCAGGTCCCCGGGGCCCTGTAAGCTGTTCCGTGACAGCCGATGCTCCCTCCCTGGATGGAAGCCGTAGGAGAGCAGACGGGGGACCCCAGCACCCCAGTCTCTCTCTCCCCTAATCATCCTGCCCCCCTTCGAAGGCCGCATGTCTGCAGCCGGGCTGCTCTGCTCCCCGCACCCGCATTCCTGTAAAGAACCGTCTCTGCCTCACCAGGGTCACCACCTCCAGTGACTGCTCCTCTTCCCGCTGCCGACCTCTGCCACACCCTCGCTCCGCGCCGGGTGGCCAGTGTCCTCGGTGTGCGGTCGACACCGGAGAGCTGTGTCCGTCTGCAGACATTCGCCTCGCTGTCCCCGCCGCTGGGCTACGTCACGTCTGTTACTCCACACCACTGTCCACGTATCACACGAACACATTTCTTTTTTACCCGACGCCTATTCGTGGTCAATCCAAGTCAGTTTGGAATCGAAGCACCGAACGACGTGGCCAGAAAACCCCAGGAAGTGCGCCCCACCAAACAGGCGTCCGTGTTCTTCCTCGGAATGATCCTTCCCCCGAAACGCACATCCTTCACCATTTTGCAAGTAAAAATCTGACGTGTGTGTCGGCTCAGAGCAAAAGTCAAAGCCATTCTTGTCTCTGAATTGAACCGACTGGCTGGGTCGGTCCCGTGACGTTAAAACCGGGGTGCGTTTGGTTTGACTTGTTGATTGGTTGCAATGGGCCCTGGCCAGAGCTCGGCATTTGCCGACCTGTGTCTGAATGGACTGGCCCAAAACGTCCAGGCCCTCTCTGGGGTCAGCGCCCTCTTCACCTCAGCCGGTCTGCGCTGACAGAGTCGGGGCGGCTCCGGACGACAGAATGCGAAGGACAATCTCCCCGTTCGAAGGGCTGCCCTGTCCCTGAGGAGTCGGGCGGTGACGGGGCCTGGAACCCACGAGCTCTGCCCGGGGTTGAGGGCAACGTGACTGTTTGCGGACGCTGTGCAGACACTCTCGGTGCTGGACGGTCGTGGGGGGTGCGTTCGACATCAGCGCAGCCACCCAGACGGGCGGCTTTCCAGGGCCTTTGAAACAGTGGCGACGTTGACGTCGTCACCGGCTCCTTCCCGCGCAAAGACAGACACCGCCCCTCCACCGAAGGCGAACGTCACAGGGTGACCGTTTTAAGTTCATGAAGCCCTCGAGGGTTGCAAAGCGCTCTTGGGGACGGCGTGCTAGCGCAGCACGTGCCAGCCCAGGCCGGCTCCCGCCACTCCCTCCCGGTGCTCACTGGCCACGCGAATGACCCAAGTGGTTCCCGGGCCGGCCCTGCAAAGCAGAAGCGCTGGCCGGCACCAGGGGGGCCGTGGGGCGAACTACAAGAGTCCACTGAGGACGAGCAGAGGCCGGTGCTCTCGGTCTACGGGCACGGGAGGCAGCCGCGGAGCAGGGGCCGCCTCGTGGCCCGCAACTAGGCCCTGGCCTGGCCTGCTCCCTGCGAGAGACGGCAGGGCTCTGCAGGCTGTTTCTCACGCCGGGCTGCGGTGGAATCACCTGGATTTTATTAATGGGCTCATTAAGTTGATTTACAACTAATGCTCTGCTGGGCTCCTACTTTGATTTTAAGGTTAAATACTAATGAATTTTTATTTTTAATGAATTTTTATGAATTTTCAGACGTGTTGTATATTTTCGGGAATTGGAATTACAAGTTACAAATCGGAATTACAAACGTGCAGGGCATTATCAAAGAATTATTTGAATACATAAGATATAAAGAATCACAGCACTTCAGGGTATATTTTTCCTGAGCTAATTTAAATAAATTCTGCCCGATCCTTTTTTACTCAGGAAGAGAGGGCGCCGGGGGCCCCGCATGCCGGGTGGTGTGCGGTCTCAGCCCCCGCCCGGCTGCATGGCCTGGGGCTGGCTACCTTTCCGCCCTGAGCCTCCGAGGCTTCTTCTGCAAAGTGTGGGGAGTCGGAGCACCTCCCGCGCTGCTTAGCTGTGGCTGCACGTGCAGGTTCTCAGCAGGAGTGAGCGGAAGGCGCTGCTCGCATTCTTGCTGCTGGCACTTTTCCTCCGTCGTGCCATCTCATCCTCTGTTAATCTGCGCTTGCCGTCTTTTCTCCCACATCTGCCTTTTTCACAGACTGCTCCCCCGTCCTTGTGCCGCTCCTCCAACCC
>PVJI01030418.1:0-14234 GCA_004026765.1 Micronycteris hirsuta | reverse complement strand
AACGAATAGAAAAACTTCAAGCCAAGGCTGTTATTTTATTTAAAACACCCAAAACTTTTTATTATTATTAAGTGTATAAGGTAAAAAATATGAAGTCCTCTATTCACCCCAGTCTCCAGGTAACCAATACTGAGTTTGTGTGTTTTTCCAGACTATTTTATGCCTACCCGAGCTCACATTGTCTTAAATGTAAACCTTAATTATCCACTTACTGTATTAGTTGAAATAAAATTCTAAATGCAAAGTAGATATACATATATGTATGCAGATGAGGAAATCAACTATGCAGTGCTATCCTACCGTTTGCTTTTTCCAATATCCTATAAGGAATCTATGCATTGTTTTTTGTTAGTGTCAATTTTATTTTTTTAAAAACATCCCTGATAGAATCACACAACTTTATAGTTAGATACATATTATCTTTTCTAGTTCCTTGAACAATGCAGTAAGCATTCAGTAGTATAGGCTACTTCCTCCCCCCCCCCCCAGGTGTAATTGATGAGTTAGTTTCAGTTGTACAATGTAATGATTTGATATTTGTTTACATTGCAAAAGGATCTCCACAGCACATCTAGTTAACATGTATCATCGTACATACTTACAAAAGTCTGCTCATTAGATATTTTTTCAACTTTTTATTACAAATGATTTCAAATATCCAAAATATTGAAAAAAATAAAATGAATATCCATATAATCACCACCTACTTCAACAGTAGTTACATTTTATTCTGTTTATTTGCTCTCTCTGTAGCTACAGAATCATTTTTAAATGAGTTTACACATCATGACACTTTGTTTCTAAATATTTCACCATGCATTTCTTAAAATAGGGATATTCACCTACATAACCACAATACCATTATCATTCTTCAGAAAATTAATATTTAAATATATCAGATTTCCCCAGTTGAACCAAAAATGTTACTTAAAATTTTAAAGAAGCCATGCCTTTCAAATTAAGTTCATATATTGTATTTTGGTATGCCTCTTAATTCCTTTTTTTTTTATGACAGTGATTTTTTTTTTTAAGAGACTGATCATCTTCTAGAACAGCCCACGTTCTGGATTCCTCTGATTGTTTCTTCCTTGTATTCCTTGTATTTTCTAAATAATTTTTAAAATCCTCTCCTGAGGCAGTGTTTTGTTTTTTTTGGGAGGGGAAAGAGGGGGTTTGGTTTTTTTTTTTTTAGATAGGAAAGGAGAGAGAAACATCGATCAATTGCCTCCCATATGCATCCTGACCGGAACTGAACCTGCAACCTAGGTATGTGCCCTGACCAGGAATTAAACCTGCAGTCTTTCGGTGTACGGGCCAATGCTCTAACCAACTGAGCCACCAGTCCAGGGCATTCCTGGTATTTTTTAATTAGTTCCTTATCTTCTGCATTTTCTGTGAACTGAAGTTATTTTAACAGGCTTAATTAGATTTGGGTTTAACATATTTGCAAGATACTTTGTAGGTGAAGTTTTGTACTTTTTTAAAGTACATATTGTCAATTTGTTCACTATTAAATGCTAAATTTAGGTGCCTCATTAGCGCAGTAGGTAGCGCGTCAGTCTCATAAATGCCAAATTTGATCAATTTGTTAAGATGCTAACAGGAACATCTTTTGCCATTTACAATTAGAAGTAATCTGTGGGATGCAAAAATCATGTTATCTGCCTGAAAGTAATATAATGCTATATGTCAATTATATGTCTTAGCTTTTCTTTTTTAAAAAAGAAGTAATCACCCCTGGCTGATGTGGCTCATTGGTTGAGTGCTGGCCTGTGAATCAAAGGATCTCCGGTTCGATTCCCAGTCTAGGGCACATGCCTGAGTTGTGGGCCAGGTCCCCAGTGTGGGGCACATGAGAGGCAACCACACATTGACATTTAACTCCCTCTCTTTCTCCTTCCCTTCCCCTCTAAAAAATAAAATCTTTAAAAAAGAAGTAATCTGTGGTGTAATAATTTGTCATTATGAAATCATCCACCATTGATGATCTGCCTTAATAAGCTGTAATATTGTGGATTGCAAAATAGTACTTTCCCTAATTCTATTACTGTGTCTATATTTATTAGTTATATTCTATAAAGAATAGCTCTTCCATATCGACTGGATATAAACTATAATTCTTCCCAGAAAGTCATGTTAAATGCTAAAAAATTAATTCATCCTTTTCATTTTACCAGTTTTCAGATTAGGGAATTGATGTAGTGACTTACATTTGATTTTTTTTTAACCATTTTTAATGTTTAAGAATCAAGAGTAATATTTTGGTCTTATGATTCCAATTTAAAATGTATGATAGAGTGAATAATTGATTTATATTTATGAATATAAGTTGAAACCTTACTACATTTATATTTTGCACTGACATTAAAGAGTGCCTGGGGAAAAAGAGTACCTGTGTCACTTTTCATAAGTCTGATTTTCTAGATTTATAAGTTATTTTCAGAAAATTTTGCCCTTTTAAATTAAAGTTATACTTAAAATTGAATATATTAAGTTATTTAAAGTTGTTAAAATTTTATGTTTGAAGGCATTTAACTTTGTAAATGTGATCAAACATTCATCATAGCCCTTTCAAATAAAAACTCCAAATAGAATATGATGTCTAAGTTGAATGTAAAAGTTTAAGGAAAATCGCCCGGCTGGTGTGGCTCAGTGGATTGAGCATGGGCTGGCAACCAGAGGGTCCCGGTTCGATTCCCAGTCAGGGCACATGCCTGGGTTGCGGGCCGGGCCCCCGGTGAGGGCCATGTGGGAGGCAACCGTACATTGCTCTTTCTCCCTCCCTTCTCCTCTCTCTGAAAGTAAATAAATTTTAAAAAAAATCTTAAAAAAAAAAGTTTAAGGAAAATCTAGGCTTTTTGAATTTGTAACATTAAATCAAGTATTAATATACGCAAACTGGAATAAGTCTTTTCTCTGTACGTAAAACTACTCTTAGATAAGAAAGTAAAAATACTTATTGGCAGCGGTAGCATTCTGCTTGCCTGTCTTCGCCAAAGCGAGCTGATACTGTCTTGGTCCCTGATGTCCTGCTCCGTCGTTTCTGCAGTGCCGGGCAGGGTGCGCAGTCTTCAGCATCGCTGCTCACAACAGGCTATTGCTCTGAGGTGTGTAAAAACCAGCCAGTACATGAAGGGTTTTGATAATACAGCTGTACTTGTTCAAGTGATAGAAAACCTCAAGTGAGGTGTGCGAGCCTTAGCTGGGTTGTGACTTCGGTAAACCTGAATTCTTTTTCTTTGGAATAGCATCCTTGTTTAAAATTTCCCTTCACAGAGGCCTCAATATTATTTTGTGAGCATAGCAAATGTCCTTAGGCCTTAACAATCTGTTTTCTTTGGAACACAATTTATTTTCTTGAGCATTAATGGAGTTGCATTTAGAAAAGCGTAGCTTGTGCAGAAGATCTTCCTCCAGTCAGATTTGAATTAACATTCTTTTAATGGAATGTGTCTGTGCTTTCAGTTAACTGCCTTTTTTTCCAGTTTTGGAAAAGCGGTGTGTTTCTTTTCTACTTGGTTCAAAACCTGAAGGCCATTGTTTGGTTCAAGATGAAGCCTTTTGGCTTAAAGAGTGTCAAGGTTTGTGCGCCAAAGAGCTCTGTACGCCTAGCAGGTCAGCCGTGCTCCCTGGGCCACAGTAAAAGGAAAGTCAAGCTCATGGGTGAGCGGTCCTGTACCCTTTCGATTGGCAATGGAGACTACTTTTGGACAAATAAAGACACATTGTGGAATTATGTGCAGACTCTTTCTGGTAAGAAGTCAGCAGTTACAAAAAACGAATGTTTTAAACACATTTTAGAAACTGATTATACAAATAATACCCATTCCTTGCAGAAAGCTCGAAAAGTGGAGAGATAAGGAAAATTAAAAAAGTAATTCCAACTGAAGTGTTTTTTAAGTTTTATCTTGATATAAAAGCATGTAGATGAAATGATGGTTGGGTAACATGTAAAAGGCTGCCACTGAGCTCAGCTCTTTGAAATGTCAGTAGAAATGGGAATTTCAGGGACTGTCAGCTTATTTATTTATCTTAAAGTTGGCTTCTCTCCTTTCCTGGAAATTTGAGGAGACTTTCGTAGTTCTTAGAGAATAATGGTAGCAGTGGCAACATGAGCCAACCTGCCTTTGCTAGAAAATAGAAGCTTAAATTCTTCAGCACCTTGGTGAGTTGTTTTAAAAATGCCCACATCGTAAGTGTACATACAGTTTAATGAGTTCTCACACACCTAGAAACCCTTCTTAGGCGTCTTGCAGTTGCTAGACTCCTTATCTCACTTCTAAAACCTTATATTAGTTTTAGATAAGCATTTAAAAATTAAGCTTTTTTTAAAAAGTTATACTAGATACTCACTATAAAAATTTAAACATTAAGAGAGACACGGCCCTGGCTGGTGTGGCTCAGTGGGTTGAGCGCTGGCCTGTGAACTGAAAGGTCGCCAGTTCGATTCCCAGTCAGGGCACATGCCTGGGTTGCTGGCCAGCTCCCCAGTTGGGGGCATGTGAGAGGCAACCCATTGATGTTTATTTCTCATATTAATGTTTCTCTCCCTCTCTTTCTCCCTCCTGCCATCTTTCTAAAAATAGAGTTTAAAGAAAAAAATAAAGGAACACAACATTCTCGGCTCTAATGCATGGTGGGCAGGGTTGTCATCCTTATGTAATGGTGGGTTGTCATTGAATTTAGCCGGAGCTAAGGGAAACATTTCTTCGTTAAGTTTCTGGAGGAGTGGCTTCTTACCCCTAACACTTGCCATTCTTGTGGAGAGAGCTCTGACTTTGGCAACTTCGTTAGGAGGAAGACAACTAAGAAGAAAACTAGGGATACATCACTGCTAACTGTCGTTTCTAAAGAACTGTAAACCATATATATTTGCAGATCAGGGAGCAGAGAAACACGAAGGGGCAGGTCAGCCCTCTGGAATCACTGATCAGGAGAAGGAGCTGTCCACCAACGCCTTCCAAGCTTTCACGGTAAGAAATGTTTCTAGTCATCTGCTCCCTTTCAAGGATCTGTCAAGTATGAATTGTTTCACAGTGAATTTTTAAATTTATAATTTTTGTCTCGTACCAACTCAAGAGTTATGTTTAGAAACTAGGTATAATTTTAAAATAAAAACATTTTAAAGTTTAACTTTGGTGAAAGGAAAAGGAGGAATTTGAGCCATTCTCAAGTTTTTGTGTTTTCATAAATACATTTTAATGCTTACAGTGTTGTTTTTTAAGTCTTTTAAATTTAGATTTGTGCCCTGGCTGGTGTGGCTCAGTGGATTGAATGCTGGCCTGTGAACCAGAAGGTTGCAGGTTCAATTCTCGGTTGGGGCACATGCCTGGGTTGCGGGCTGGGTCCCAGTTGGGGGCGTGCGAGAGGCAACTGATCGGTATATCTCTTGCACATTCATGCTTCTCTTCCTCTCTTTCTCCCTCCCTTCCCCTCTCTCTAAAAATAAATAAATAAATAATGTTTCAAAGTAAAAAATAAATTTAGATTTATAAGTATGTGGGTCAGTCTTTATTTCACTTCTCTCTTCAAATTTTTTCTTGAATGTGCTTTGAAATGAAACCCTAAAAGTTTGTCAAAATATCAACTTTTCTGACATTAAATGATAGGAGAAAAACTTACTTGATTATCAAGTTACATATAAGCAGAACAAGATACTTGGGTATTCAAAGTATATTAACTAGAAATTAAAATTTAAAGTAATCACATTACCCTTCTTGGCTGGCCTTGGCATATACCCTGCTAGCAATATCTATCAATACACACATACACATACATATATGTGTATATATATAATATATGTCTGTAACATATAGGTATAGTTTATATATACACATGTCATATCTATAAAATATGTACATATCTATAAGATATAGATATGATTATATAGATTATATCTAGGTAGATTATATACAGATTATATCTGCACATGTCTTATATCTTATATTTTGTACATATATCTTGTGCATATCATATCTATATTTTGTATAGATTATAACTATACATATTATATCTTATAGATACGGTGCACATGTATCAGTGTTAGAGTTTGATTCTTAGGCAATATACAGCCACAGTTTCTGTCTTTCTTTCTTTTTAGTTATTGAGATATGGTTGACATCACAGTTCCTTCACTGACATCAGTATTGCTTCCTCCAGAGCAGGGGTGTCAAACTCATCTTCACCGGGGGCACGTCAGCCTTGCGGTTGCCTTCAAAGGGCCGAATGTAATTTCAACTCCTTAACAGTTATGGAGCAGTTACATTTATACAGTCCTAAAATTATTTTGGCTGATGTAACCCCTGGTGAAAATGAGTTTGACACCCCTGATCTAGTGACTAATTCGTGTATTTGGGGGAATTCTGTCTTTTTAAAGAGTTTTAAAATAGACATGAGTGAAATCTATTTTGAAATTATTATACAAGCCTTAGAATTCATGTGTAATTTTGTGAATGTGTTTTCATTTTTGTTTTAGGCTGGAAATTATGATGCCTGTCTTCAACATCTTGCCTGCCTACAAGATATAAACAAAGATGATTATAAAATAATTTTAAATACAGCAATAGCTGAGTTTTTTAAAAGTAACCAAACAACAACAGATAGTTTGAGACAAACACTTAACCAGCTGAAGAATCAGGTAATGCACAAATGAATTTGGCTATAAAAATATTATGCTCTCTAAATTATGAAATAAAAATAGTGAAGGAAAATTAATGTGATTTCTTGTCTGAAATTCCTAGCGCAATTTTTAATATACCTGAAACTTCTTTGGTATTACTTTTATTTGTATAAAATTAATATTCCAGGAAAATGAAAGGTATGTTACGTGATTTTATTTTCTATTGGGTTTTTAACTTGAACAGAGTAGACTAATATACCAAATTTCAATGAGCTTTGGAGTCTTGAGAGAGAATTAAAGTAGAAATAGATGAAGCTTAGCTCCTGAGATATAGTTTATTACTGCAAGGGTCTGATTATTATTGTTGTTTTTAAACTTGCTGAACATTTATTTAATGAATTCTAGGGATTATTAATGACAAAAACTCCCCCGGTGAAAACACTGAAACTCAAGTTTTAACAAGAAAATAATCAGCAAAGCCATACACTTCCCCTGATTTTCCTTTTTTTTTTAGCTTTATTTTTATTGTTGACATTATTACAGATACCCACCTTTCCCTTTTCCCATCTCCACCCAGCATCCCCTTCCCTTGGGCCATCACCTCACTGCTATCTGTGTCTGTAGGTTATGCATGTATGTTCTTTGACTGAGCCCTTAAGGATCTGATCATTAATTTTGTCAAATTGTTTTAGCATTTTGGATAAGGAGATGATTAATTGATTAAATAGAAGATATTCCGATTTCTGTGTTGTTTAGGTCTTGCCTTTTTCATTGGTCTTTTCATAATAGCAACATTTCTCAAATTCACAAGATTAGACCTTTGATATTCAAGAGGGCTAATATGATGATGATCGTGCCAAGATAGGGTCAGCTAGCAGACAGTCTGAGCTTACTATGTAACAAGGTCCTGGTAGAAACATTGTATACAACCTCACTTATTCTTCCCAGCAGCCCTAAAGTAGCTACTATAGTTTTTCTCATTCTACAGATGGGAAAGGTAAGGTACAGATAGCTCGTGTAAATTGTCCAAAGACAGAAAGCTTTTAAGTAGTAAGAGCTGAGCCCTGGCTGGTGTGGCTCAGTGGGTTGAGTGCCAGCCTACAAGCCGAAGGGTCGCCGGTTTGATTCCCAGTCAAGGGCACATGCCTGGGTTGTGTGCCAGGTCCATGGCTGGGGGCATCCAAGAAGCAACGGATGGATGTATCTCTCACACATTGCTGTTTCTCTCCCTTTTTTTCTTCCTCCTTTCCTTCTCTGTCTAAAAGTCAAGAAATAAAATCTTTAAAAAAGGAAAAAGCTGCATGAACCCAGTTCTGTTTGACTCTAGGGCCTGTACTTTTAAATCCTGCTTTGTGCTATAGAAGGTCCTGAGACCTTTTTGAGCCCCTTCCCTACATTCATGGGTGCCACTGTTCTGTGGAGTGTCACCCTAACGTATGATAGAGTTAAAAGTAAGTGACCCCCTTGCCCAGCTGGTGTAGCTCAGTGGATTGAGCACGGGCTGGGAACCAGAGGGTCCCGGTTCGATTCCCAGTCAGGGCACATGCCTGAGTTGCGGGCCTGGTCCCCAGTGAGGACCATGTGAGAGGCAACCATACATTGCTCTTTCTCTCCCTCTCTTTCTCCCTCCCTTTCCCTCTCTCTAAAAATAAATAAATAAAATCTTAAAAATAAATAAATAAAAAAAAAAGTAAGTGACCCCTTTAGGCTCTTCATAATTCCATACAGGAATAAAGTTATTTTCAGCCTTTTAAAATTTTCAGTGAAAATGAGAATAGCCATCATTGATTAAATGCTTACTTTATTCCAAATTCCATATTAAGTACTTTTTATGCCTTATGTCATCCTCATAATTATTGAGGGGAAGTACTTGCTTTCTCAGTTTTGAAACTAGGATTTAGGGAGTCTAATAATTTTAATTTATAGCTAGGAAGGGGAGGAGCAGGACTTGAACCAGACCTTCTGACTCTTTTCTTAAAATACATAGATTATGCTATTTTAGTTGTCCAATTTTCTCCCTTTTATTCCCCTCCCCCCATATCTCCTCTGCCACCAGTAATGCCTCCCCCACCCCTGCCTTAGTTCATGTCCATGTAGACCTTCTGACTCTTGAATCTGTTCTTATAACTGCCTCAGTCTTTATAAATTCATATGTCATCACATTTCATCATTACACTAGTATTATTAACCTTGACTTTATCTGGAGCTCCAGAATCAAAGGAAAATGATGTTTGTTGATATCTGGTACACGTGACCTGTGACCCCATAGACATTCTTCCAGGAAACGTTTATTTTGTCTTTGAGCATAAACTCACCCTTAAAACCTTTTTTAGAATAAGAGGCTCCTGCAAACTCAAGCCAAGAAAACTGCTTTTTGAAATGCTTCACCAGCCTTTCTCTTAATGAGGTTGGTTTAACAGCCCCCCCCGTGCCTCCCAGCACTCTTGAGTGTCCTCGAAGTGGTTGTATCCGTGTCTCCTGGCTTTCTCTACATCGTTCTGTGCAGAGCCACATGTCCTGGGCATAGCGACACACCTTTTCAACCTAGTCCACTTTCAGTAACTTTTTGTCTCTTTTAATGAATGGTTTTTGTTTTGGCTGAAGTAATTACTGGATAATTTCGGTGACTCGGAAGAAGTGGCAAGCCTGGCTGGTGTAGCTCAGTGGATTGAGTGCAGGCTGCGAACCAAAGGGTCGCCGGTTCGATTCCCAGTCAGGGCACATGCCTGGGTTGTGGGCCAGGTCCCCAGTAGGGGCCATATCAGAGGCAACCACATATTGATGTTTCTCTCCCTCTCTTTCTCCTTCCCTTTCCCTCTCTTTGAAAAATAAATAAATAAAATTAAAAAGAAAAAAAAAGTGGCAAAGTTATTCATGTAAGTTCAGCCATTGCTGAATTGAAAGCTCCTTAATTTACCTAAAACCCCTCTTTCTGGCTGAGAAGCAACCTTTCTTTAGCTCTCTCCCTCTCCCCCCTACATAGCTGCCAAGGAGTGTTGTCTTTCTTTGGAAATAGAGTTTTCTCTGTTTAAAGAGACTATTTTTAGTCACTTGTAGATAAGGGTTCAATGAGTGAAGATTATAAAGAACTCCAAACTCATGGAAATGCATGTGCTGTTGGTCAGCTAGAACGGATGGTTAACATGTGAAGCCCACTGTCAAGCTCTCCATGTGGATGGCTGAAACCTGCAGAAGTCTGATTACAAATCCATGTGTGTCAGAAACCTGAGTCGAGGCCATTAGCCAAACCAAGGTTAAGTCAAATGACTGTGAAAGTTCTACTTAACTTACAGAAATACCAGTCTTAGAATTAATTACTTAATGTTGCTCAATAATATACTGCAATCTTCATAATGGCAAAGAAAGATTAGTTTGTTTTTTTTTTAAAGATTTTATTTTTATTTTTTAGAGAGAGGGGAAGGGAGAGAGAAAGAGAGGGAGAGAAACAGCAATGTATGGTTGCCTCTCACATGGTCCTCACGGGGACCTGGCCCGCAACCCAGGCATGTGCCCTGACTGGGAATCGAACAGGGACCGCTTGGTTCCCAGCCCGCGCTCAATCCACTGAGCTACACCAGCCAGGGCAGATTAGTTTTAATTTAGGTAGAATTCCAGTTTCACATGTTACATGGAATTACAGAATAGTTGCGAAATTTGATTACAATGTAAAAGCCTATTGCTGCCCCTTACAGAAGAGAGTATACAGATAGTCTTGTTTTAAAATGCAAAGTATTGTGATTTTTTTCTTTTGATATCAGATGTTGATGTTAGGGTTTTCTAGTAAAGTCATTAAAAGCCTGTGTGCGTGAGACAAAGTGTATTTTGTTCATTACTTCAAAACAATCATTTTTATTAAGGGAACAAACCTGAACATAATAGGAAAGTCAGGAAACATACCTCTTAGCTGTATGGCCTTGGGCAAGATAGTTAAGCTTTTTGTGCTGGCTGCCTTGTTTATAACACAGAAATGGCGATGCTGTCTGTGTTCCTGTGGCATGGCGAGGAGCAGATGGGGGTTCTCCGTGAGAAGGTTGACGTAGCAGGCCTGGCACATCGTTAGGTAGTTAGCTCCTATTTGTTCGTGTTTAAATGTTCCTTCAGTTTTTATAAAACGGAATCAAGCTCACGTGTACATACTGGGTAATGTTCTCCCAGGAAAGGCCATTTTGCGTCTTGCCGGCTCCCCACACAGCCTCTTGCAGCTCATGCGTCTGCAAAGTGGGAATCCATGCTGGCAGTTCGTCATTGAAGGCATCGTCACAGGAAGAGAATCACCTGGCCTCGCGCTAGGTACTTAAAAAAGTGCCATCAAAGTGTTTTACTAAACAGAATTTGATTATGAGTAAAATAATTTTTAGTGCGTGAGAGTAATTAAAATCTAGAGGTCCTGCTGAACATGTGGAAAAACTCAGAGTTAGAAACGCTGGCCTGCGTTCCTGTTTATTCATATAGATTTCTTTCATTTATGCTCTTTGTGTTCTTACTGTTGTTAGAGCATAACCCCTGTTGATTGTTTTATAGGTCCACTCAGCTGTTGAAGAAATGGATGGATTAGATGATGTTGAAAACAGCATGCTGTATTACAATCAAGCAGTCATTCTTTATCATTTGCGGCAGTATACAGAAGCCATATCAGTTGGTGAAAAACTTTATCAGTTTATAGAACCTTTTGGTATGTTATCTTTCAAGTCAGTAATTTCCTTAGCTTCCCATCTTGCAAAGGTTTCTGGTGTTTGTACCTAGATAATCTATATCCGATTATTACATGTCTGTAACAAAGAAAAAGAGCTGTGTCAGGTTTTCCTTTTTTTTTTATTATTATTATATTTTATTTGTTTTTAGAGAGGGGAAGGGAGGGGGAAAGAGAGAGAAACATCAGTGTGTGGTTGCCTCTTGTGCACCCCGTACCGGGGACCTGGCCCACAACTCAGGCATGTGCCCTGACTGGGAATCAAACCAGTGACCCTTTGGTTCGCAGGTCAGTACTCAGTCCACTGAGCCACACCAGCCAGGCAAGGAAGGGGTTTGTTTATTGCCTAACTGAAGTAAAGTAGATAGTACAGAACTGTGTTAGGTTTCTTGTTATCTTAACTAGTTTACAATTACTAGCCTGAGGAGGAGGAACAAACGTAAGAGCAAAAGAAAAAAGAGGAAGCAAATGAAGCAGCAAAGCTGGACCCAGGAAATGGGTGTTAGAGAGAGCTGTTGGTTTCCACCCACAAGCAGTCAGATTTCAGCTGTGATTCGCATTTTTGTCTTTTTCTCCATGGATACTTTTAAATTTTCTCTATGGTTACTTTCTTTTCAGTTCAAAACATTAGTACAAATTCGTGATTTATAAACACCTGACTGCCCCTGTGGTCAGCACAGGAAGTGTGGTGGAGTGTGATGTCTCCTCTGTGACGCTTTGGGGCGAGTTACAGCCCCCTTGTGCTGACAGCTGGTTGGACAGCCGCTTACTGTGGCTCCAGGGAAGCTTTTTCAAGGCGCTTCTCTTCTTTGCCCCAGTCCTGAGGGCATGGTGGCTGGACAGACTGCCCAGGAGAGGTGGCAGAGGTGAAGCCTTGCGTGATGTGCCACCAGTTCTTTTCTGAAAAGCTAGAAGTCAGAATTACACCTCTAGGATGGCACCGATGTGTTTCTATAAAACTGGTTTTTAGAGTTTCCGGAACAGTTCATGAAATCCTCTTAATCTGCTATGGTTGAGTAGAATCTAGCAGCCAATTAGTACCCTAATGGATTTTTCTTTCTTTGAAAATTATTAGTTATTTTTTAAACTTTATGACTTGGATTCCTCAATTAACATTTATTGAGCATAGGCTATGAGCCAGACACTGTTCTGGGACCTGCAGACAGTGCAGTGAAAGGCATAGAAAAGGTCTTTACCCTTATTAAGCTTACATTCAAATGGAGAGGGCCCGCAACACAGGAAGTACTTTGTGAGGTAGCTGAATGCTGTGAAGAAAAGCTAAAAATTGGGTGACAGTATAGAAATTGACTGGGGATATTATTTTTAGATAAGGTAATCAAGGAAGACCTGAGATAAGACAGTGTTTGAAAAGAGACCTGAAGGAAGAGATGAGGTGAGCCATACCACTCTTTAGAGGAAAAGCATTCCAGTAGAGGTAATAGTGTCTGCAGAGGTGACCTTGGGGCTGGTGAGTGAGTGGACCCGCAGGAACGCCATTGTGACTGGGGCTAGGTGGGGAGATGGTAGGAAGGTGACCCCGAAGCAGCCAGGGGCTGGAGGTGCAACCTCTGCATATCAATTGCCTTGATTTCAGTTTTAAATGGATTCCACTCTGGCTGTTGTGTAAGGACAAGAATGGAATTGGGAAGACTTGTTAGGAGGCTCTTAAGGGCTTTTGAAATTTTCAGTATAGCAGCCTTCTTTTCATGCTTATTTTTCCTTTTGTCTTCTTGAAAGGAAAGGTAATAGTGTCTTGTCATACCAGGTTTCCCCTTCTTCTCTTCCTTGGGCTCATCTTCCTTTGATGTCCCGGTCTCTATAGTTTCCTCTTGGCTGTTGCGATTTTCTGATGTCCCCCCATCCTCACCTGGCTTCTTTTGTGTCTGCAACCAAGTTATTTCTTTTCCCCCTCTCTGTACATTGAAAGAAAGTATGTTTCCTCGAGTCATAGACCTTTTTAGAGTTAGAAGGAACCTCAAGAGATCACATGGTCTAACCTCCTGCCTTCAGGCAGATAATGTTCTCCCCATTTTGCAGGTCAGCCAGCTGAGGTCTCAAAATTAGTTCAGTGATGTGTAAAAGCCACACATCTAGTAAGTAGCCAGACAGGTACAGGAATTAAGATATCCTTCCACATAAAGTATCAGTAACACTGCTTATTTCATGTGCTGGCATTTGGTAGATATTTTGCCAAAGGAAGTTTAGTCACTAGAATCCCTGAAACGAGAGGCCTTGAGATGCCTGATAGAATGGCGTTTGGCCTTGCTAGTTGTTACCGTTCTTGCCTCCAGGTGATAAACGTTCATTTACAGAACGACTTAGGCTTTGGTCTCCAGAGCTTCTTTGTGGGGGAGCGGGAGGGAGGACTGCTCTGAGATGTTTGCTTCACTTTGGATTGTAACTTTTCTTTCCCTGTTTTATTTTCGCCCCCCAGAGGAAAAATTTGCTCAAGCGGTGTGTTTTTTACTTGTAGACCTGTATATATTAACTTACCAAGCTGAGAAAGCTTTGCATCTTCTGGCTGTCCTAGAAAAAATGATTTCACAGGGTAACAATAACAAAAATGGAAAGAATGAGGTGAGTAGACTGAAATGTGGATAATAATTAATATTTGTAGTTATCAAATATCTCTTTAATTGCAATGTATTGAAATACAACTGTACAGATGTTGACTGTAGTTAACACTATTGCACTGAATATTTGAAAGTTGCTTCGAGAGTAGATTTTAAAAGTCCTCATCACAAGAAAAAAAATTTTGTAACTGAGTTGTGTGGTGATGGATGTTAACTAGATTTATTCATTGTGCAATATACACAGATATCAAATTGTTTGTTATGTACCTGAAACTAGTACAATGTATATCGATTGTACCTCAATTAAAATTATTTTTAATAAAAATCCAAAGAATTATTCCTACCCTGAGGA
>PVJI01030417.1:0-14231 GCA_004026765.1 Micronycteris hirsuta | reverse complement strand
CCTTTTCTCTTGCTGCTTGTAAGATTCTTTCCTTATTCTTGACCTTGGGTAATGTAATTATGATGTGCCTTGGTGTGTTCCTCTTTGGGTCCCGCTTCTTTGGGGTTCTCTGAGCTTCTTGGACTTCCAGGAAGCCTATTTCCTTTGCCAGATCTGGGAAGTTCTCCTTCATTATCTGTTCAAAAATACGTTCAATTTCCTGGTCTTTCTCTTGTCCTTCTGGCAGCCCTATGATCCGGATGTTAGGTCGTTTATAAATGTCTCTGAGGTTCCTGAGACCCTCCTCATTTTTTTGAATTCTTGTTTCTTCCTTCTGGTCCACCCCATTGGTTTGAGATCCAACTTCCTTTTTTTCCCTGTTGGTTCCCTGTAAATCTTCCTCCGTTATCCTTATCGTATTCTTCATCTGTTCAATTATTTGCGTCCACCTATCTTCCAGTTTTGTTAGCATTTTGATTACAAGCATTTTAAACTGCACATCTGATAGGTTGACTATGTCGTCATCCGTTAGTTGTAATTTGTTCTGATCTTTCATTTTGGCCATTTTCATTCTTTTTATCTCAGTGCACTTGTCAGCTAGCCAGTGCCGGAGACCTGGGTCGTTTTTGGGTGACGTTGCCTCTGGGGGCGCGGCCTGGGAGAAAGCAATGGCGACCTCCGACCACTGCGGGCTCCCCCCAGTTCCCCACCGCCTTGTCTGCCAGACTCGGATCTGCTGGCTCAGCCCTGGCCTCTCTCTGGCAGCGTCGCCGGCTTGCGGGATTCACCCATTGTTCAGGGGTCACGCCCTGTTCAGGCACTGGCAGCGTGAGTCCCTCCGTGAGAGCTGCCTCTCACTGCGCTCCTGCGCTTGGTTCTGCCCCGCTTACCGGCCTGGATGTTCGTCTTCTCCTACCTCCTGGGTGTCGGACTTCCCTTCAGTTCGATTCTGTCAGTTCTGGTTGTTTACTTTTTCGCTACTGCGTTCATTGTTTAGACACTCTGGATGTGCGGGCAGCAAGTGCGTCCACCTACGCTGCCATCTTGGTGGAAGTCCAGGATACACCCTATTTTCTAATTTCTTGATTTATTTCTTAGTAACATATGTACATCTACTACAGTTCAACTAAGAGAAGGAACTGTGTTTCTGAATTTGTGTTTCCTAAGAACTATACTGTGTTTTTATAACTTAAACGCTGTCAGGAACAGGATCACCACCAACAAGACCCAGAATTCGAAACAAACACCGACTTGCAGGATGGCCAAGGGCAGGGGTCAGCGACTACCTTGGGAGATAACCTCTGAAAAAACAAGATAGATTGTCATCTCCCTGGAAGGGTTCCTATGAAAAACAGAACAATAATCTAAATAATTTGAATAACCTCCAGTAGCTTTCTTCCTTGGGCTTTTTTGTTTTTAATTGCAAGAAATACAGTGTCAGAGCATATGCCACCACCATCACCATCACGCAAGGAACAATAATCATTTCTTGAGAGTTCATTATATGACAGGCAACTTGCTGGGTGTGTGATCTGTGTTCTGACGAGTTGAGTTTTGAGCGTTCCAGTGGATTCTACCATGTAGTGACACAGTTCTCCTGCAGATGTCGCTCTTTTCCCACAGAACGTTACCCCTTGAGACCATGGCTGATACACTGAGACAGGGCTGAGGAATGAGTGATTTTAAATTTGATATACTAAGGTTAAAAAAAAAAACAATTTATCATCTATGTCTGAATTGAAGATTCTAAATATGAATCAGCCTGACAAATAGTAGTTAGATTAATTTAAAAAAAAGAAAAGAAAACCTGGTGATTAAGTTCACTACTTTTGAATGGCTTTGCAGCTTTACCTTTATCCTTAGGATAAAACAGTGACTTTCAACCGGTGTGCTGCAACAATTTTTAAAACGTGCAACACCTGACTATTTCGCCAGGGACACTGACCTCTTTTCCCTTAGATTGTTAAATAAAAAAATGACAAGAGCCAACACAATAGCCATCTGGTGTGAATAAATAAAAAATATACCTATTTTTTGTCATATTGGCAAATATAATTTTTTGTGTGCCACAGAATTTTAATAATTAGTTTATGTGTGCCATAAGATGAAAAAGGTTGAAAATCACTGACATGAAAGAATGTAATTTGTCCTATTTCCTCAGGAAAACTGAAACAAAGAATATTTTTTGAAATGCAAGCTGCTTCTCTCCCCTTTGCTTCCCGTTGAACTGCTGTCTACCTCATTCCTCTTCCTTCCTTCAGAGCGGGGAGGGTGACTCTGAGTTTAGGGAAATCCCTGTCTGGTCAAACCTGGCGGGCTCCCGGATGGCTCTCTCCACCAGCCTGGGCCTCATCTCTCGTTCTCGCACCAGCCTGGGCCTCATCACTCCTGCCCAGCGTGTGGCCATCGCCACACGGAGTGCAGCCCTTCAGAAGCTTGCAGATACAGGATGCAAGAGAAAAGCAGAATTAACAACATCCCCAGAAACAGCTCTTTCTTTATTACTATCCCATGCTATTTACAAAAACACTTGGCTAGGCTTGCCTCAGTTTCTGGATGCTTCTGGGCAAACGTGTCAAGCATTTTTAACTCTGCAGCTCTGTCTGTGGTTCTGGTGAGTCCTGCCATGCCCAGTGGCAGCACCCAGTTTTCTGGTACCTTTTGGAACATTTAGGGTTTCAGAGCTCAGAGCCCTCGAATTTTTACCTCTTTCATCAGACCCCTTCGTACAGCTATAAAGGGTCTGCTCTATTGGTCATCTGTATCTGAATTGTGGCAGTGTTTACCTTTTTTTAAAAAGCAAAATCTTAGACCTACCTTTCTTCACAACTACAGAACCTGACTCTCAAGAGCACTGGTAAGAAACCACATTGATTTCCCTCTTGCTAATGTCTGAGAACTACTGAAAAACAGTGCTCTCAGCTAGCAGTTCCTGAATACAGACTAGAAGTCTGACTTTGCCCTAGCCTCTAGCTACTGTCCCTTTTCACTTGGGGTGTCTTCTGTGTTCTCTCACATTTCTTATTCTCAATTTAAGTTTGTCCCCAGACCCTGTATTTACTAAAGATGATCTGAAAACCCGCCAGAGATCAGTGCATTTCCATAAAGTTCCCATTGCTAGTTCCAGGGGACCCTAAATTCTGGCACATTTCCCTTAGATGAAGCCTGGCACAGTCAGGGTTCCTGTGTACCGTTGTTCTTTTTACCCCCGCCTGTCTGGAGCTATTCCTGGCCATTCCCTCTCTCTTCTGTTCTTTACCCAGCAAGGAATGATCTTTTAAGATCTGATCCATCGTTCTTCCCAGGGACGAATCCCTCAAATACTCCAGGAAGAGGTGTTTGACCAGTCACCGAGCACAGAGCACTTACGGCTTTGTTCTCCAATTCACTTGTTTCCTATCAGCTTCTTGGAAGTACTTTTTATCTTCTTTGTATCCCGAGCATGAAGTCAAGTGCCTAGGACATAGTAAATGCTCAATAAATGTGTTAACTTTCTAAAGGATTTACAAAAGTTACACCTCCCACTATTTTTATAAATCAATATAAACCAAATATTGATAAATAAGGTCCTTGAGGATAAGGCCCATGGTTTCTTCTTCTGTTAACATGAAGGAATGAATTTATGAATGAAAATGTGTATCTTGTACTTCTATTTCCATATACTGATTTGAGACATTATTGTGTGGAACACTGGGGGTAGGGGCCATATTTTATTCACGTCTTACTCTCAGGACACTATCTAGCATATAACAGCACTTGCTAAATGCTTGCTGAAATAATTCAAGAAGCTATTCATGAATCACTCCGTGTGACCTCATACAGTATAGCAAGAAAAGACAGCTTCACTTTCAATATATCTCTGGGATGTTCTCCCAAACAGAGACTTAGAGGACTTGTCCTGGGTGCTGCACTACTTAGAGGCAGATGCAGGAGTAGAACCCAGGGCTGCTCAGGTCTAGAGGAGTCGTTCAGCAGCAGAACAGATCTCAGGCTGCTCTCCTGGGTCACTGGCTGGGGAGCCTCCCAATGAGGTTCGTAGGTAGTTCGCCCGTCCTGCTGACGACACCAAGCGGTTTTGCTTGCCCATCCTCCGTCTAGGAGAAGAAAGTGGGAGGTTTTATAAAGTTTAAAGCCCATTATATGATATTTTTAGTATGTGCATTCCTCCATCTCTGGTAAAAAAAAAAAAAACAAAAAAAAACCCGTATCTGTTTGAGAAGGCTGTAATGCAACATGGAGTGGGTAGGGGGCAGTGCTGCAGTACAGTGCGGATAAAAGAGGCAGGACCTCAGGAGGCAGGGCTTGGGCGAATTTGTGGAGCCTTGTTGCCTGAATAGGAACCAGCACCAGCACCAGCATTAATGACAGTCTATTTCATGGCTGGTGAGTGGCAGCGCTGATTTGTTTGAACTCTGGCCTACTGATTTTTAGTTCAATATGTTTTGTTACACCATAATGTGATTTCTTTCAATAGGGTTTTCTTTTTGTTTGTTAAAAATACTTACATATTTTTCCGGATTATAAGAATAGTAGACTATCCTTATAAAAATTCAAATTTAGAGGCATGAATATATAAGAAGGTAAAAGTTTCTTTTAATCTAACTTCATCCCATATACAAATAGTATTAACAGTTTTTTCCTACATGGAAACATGTCTGTCTTTTGGATAGAAATACGAACATATTTTGGATTCTTTTATCTATTTGAAGCTTTATACAGGGTGGACCTACACTTGTTCAAGGTACTACCTGGATTAGTATGTTATTTAATTGTATGCATGTTTTTTTGGCTTGTATGTGTGGATTACTTTTAAATATTAGTCCTGCAGCTCCTAACAACTGTTTTTATCTTATTCTTTTCCAGATTAGCATTATTGTGGTTTTAGCCCTTTTAATTTGTAACACATGGTGTGATTCAAACCACTGAGTCTTAGCATCTGTCAATGATAAGATCATTCTTTTTAGGGATATAAATATGGTTGCCAATAATATGGCAGAATTTGGCTTTTCGTTGTTACTAATGACTGTGAAAAAGAACTTGGTGATATTTTTTCTCCTACTTAAGCTTCAATCAGTTTCCTGAAGTCTTTTTTTTTTTTTTTTAAGATTTTATTTATTTATTTATTTTTTAGAGAGAGGGGAAGGGAGGGAGAAAGGGAGGGAGAGAAAGAGCAATGTATGGTTGCCTGTCACATGGCCCCCACTGGGGACCTGGCCTGCAACCCAGGCATGTGCCCTGACTGGGAATCGAACCGGGACGCTTTGGTTCCCAGCCCGCGCTCAATCCACTGAGCTACACCAGCCAGGACTCCTGAAGTCTTTTTTAAATTTGCACACAAAATTACAACTAAGGAGGTCTTGGATTTTTCAAAGCAAAGCTAATTTTCTCTACCCACAAAGTTTGTGTTCTGAATCACTTACATAGGACTAGCGGATGGCACTCTCACACCTTGCAGTGCTGCGTGCTGCGATCACAACGATGGGACCTGGCAGGCCGGGCCACGCTGCCGACGCACTGCGAAGGGGCCTGGCGTGCGTAGCAGAACTCACTTCAGCACCAAGGCGGTGGTTTGTCTTCTTAGGTTCTGTCCCTGAGGCTGCTGACTTACAGGTCTCACACTTTCAACTTTTTCTCTGACTCCGTTTAGAAGTGTCTATTTTTCACTTCAAGTCTGAGTGTAATTTTGATATAATTTACCTCTCTACGTATAGATACGTGCTATATGAATACGGTGGTGTTGTTATGTACACCGTCGGCCCTTGATCAACACGGGGATGAACCGTGCGGGTCTCCTTGTATACGGACCTTTTTCAGTGACTAAAAGTATTAGCTCTCGTGATTTTCTTAATACTTTTTCCCTCTAGCTTCCTTTATTGTGAAAATACAGTATAAAATACATATAACATACAAAATACTTGTTTTATCGAATGTTTATGTTATTGGTAAGACCTCTGGTCAACAGTAGGCAATTATTAGTAGTTGGGTTTTGGAGAGTTGAATGTTTTATGTGGGATTTCAGCTGTGTGGAGGTTCAGTGCCCCCAACCTCCATGGTTTCCAATGGTCAACTGTATTTATATATATATTTAATATAATATATATAATGTACAGATATATATGTCTGTACATTAATACAGTAGTGCTTATTTATAAGTAAGGAAATACACATTTGTAATATTGGATGTATGTGCTCAAATTTTTTTCTGGATGGTGGTATACAATAAAAAATATTTGAGACTACAGTACAATATTATGAATATCTTTTGGGGACTCTCTGTGCTTCTTGGACTTCTGTGTCTACCTCCTCACCAGGAAGTTTTCTGTCATTATTTTTTCACATGGGTTTTCAATCCTTTGCTCTGTCTCTTCTCCTTCAGGCGTCCCCTTGGTGCAAATATTGGTGTGTTTGAAGTTGTTCCTGAGCCTCCTTTTACTTTCATAATTTTTTTGGATTCTTTTTTTCTTTTTGATGATTGGATGTTTTCTGCTCCTTATCTCCCAAATCTCTGATTTAATCCTCAACTTCATCTACTCCACTGTTGATTCTCTGAAATATATTCTTCATTTCACTTAATATATTCTTCATTTCTGACTGGTTCTTTTTTAACATTTCTATCTCTTAGTTGAAGTTCTCACTAAGTTCATCTACTCTTCCCTTAAGTTCGCTGAAGATACTTATAACCAGTGTTTTAAATTCTGCATTTAGTAGATTGCTTGTCTCCATTTTGTTTAGTTCTTTTTCTATGGTTTTGTTATGTTCTTTTATTTGGAACATGTTTCTTTGTCTCCTCATTTTAGCAGCCTCCATGTGTTTGTTTCTATGTATTGTAGAGCTGCTATGTCTCTCAGGCTTGGTAGAGTGGCCTTGTATAGTACAAGTACTATATTGTCCAGCGGCATAGCCTCCCCACTCATCTGAGCTGCGCACTCCAGGTGTGCCCTCCGTGTGTACACCATCCTGTTGTAGTTGAGCCTTGATTAGTGTTGGCAGGTCAATGGGAAGGATTTACCCCCAGGCCCATCAGCTGCAAGGACTGCCTGAGATGACTGTGGAGAATCAGCTGTGCAGGGGTCGACCCCAAGGAGCAGGACTTACTTTAACGGGTCTCTGATGCTTGCTGAGTCTGTCCTTTCAGTGTGTTGCTTGTGGAGGTGATTGGCTGGTGCATCAACCTGGTCTGAAGCTGTTCATCAGGTGTGCTGGCCAAGGTCAGCCGCCACCTGTGTATTACCTGGGTCACCTAGCATGAGCTACAAAGTTATCTGTAGATGGCTGCTACTTGTGCTGGGCTCGGAGGTGGCCAGGAGAGGCCAAACTGTGAACCCAGACCAGATGCTGCTAGTGCTGGGCCTGGGGCCACTTAGCAAGAAGTACAGGATACATAGAGGCCAGATGCTGCTTGTTTGGGAGATTTTTAGGAAAGTCTGAAGCATGAACCAAGACAGGCCATTTACATGGAAAAACCACTGGGAACAGCTTGGTTGGGCCCACAAGTTAGGTGGGGTGAGATCTCAGGGCATCTCCAGGGTGGGGCCAGCAGTGATAGGCAAGAAGATGGAGACTTAGACATGGCGCCTGCCTGACAGCTCTGTGTGAGAGGACTCCGAAAAGGAACAATGGCCTCTGCCAGCAATTCTGTTTGGGAGAAAGCTATCCCTCCAGCTTTTGCCCTGATGCCTGACAATCCAGTTCTTCCCCGTAAATCCATGGTGCCTTTTGGGCTGCTGCCCCCATGCTGGAGCTCAGAGAGAGCGAGTATGAGCAAGTCTGTGCAGCGGCCCTTTAACAGGAATGCCGAGGACTCCAGAAGCTGTTCATCTCACTCAGCCACAATCCCCACTGCTTTTTACAGCCATAAGTTATGGGGACTTCTCTTTCTGGCACTAGAATCCTAGGATGGTGACCTTGTTTGGGCCTGGGACCCCTTGCTCCTCAGGAGGGACCTCCACAGCTGAGATTTCCCTCCTGATTTTTATCCACCACATGCTGGGGTGGGACCAGTCCATCTTACATATCTGTCCCTCCTTCCAGTCTCCGTGTGGCTTCTTCTTTGTACCCTTAGTTTTAGGACATCTGTTCAGCTAGATTTCAGACAGTTTTGGATGATGGTTGTAATTTTGATGTGGTTGTGGGAGGAGGCACGTACCACATTTACCTACGGTGCCGTCTTGACTGGAGCCTAAGAATTTCTCCAGCTGCCACAGAGTATAGCTCCAAGGTACTCCCCATCTCCAAAACATGGCAGAAGCAGCAAATGCCAACAAAATGTATAACAATATTATGAATTTCTTGAGTACAGAGGTTATTTTCTTTTTGATATTCCTAATTACACAATGTCTGGCCTATAATAGGTTGTTAAAAAGTATTGTTGTCTATCTAGCTGGCTTGCTGGATAGAAACATTAATAAATCATGTGCTTATGTTCCTTCTGATGAGTAGGTTATTTTAAGTTACCATTCAGTAACTGGGTGGTTAAACAAGTAGACTGTGGTTACTGATCTAGATGTCATGTTTGAATGTATTAAAAACAGATTCAGCCCTGGCCGGTGTGACTCAGTGGATTGAGTACCAGACTGCAAACCAAAGAGTCGCTGTTTCGATTCCCACTCAGGGCACATGCTTGGGTTGTGGGCCAGGTTCCCAGTAGGGGGCATTTGAGAGGCAACCACACACTGATGTTTCTCTCCCTCTCTTTCTCCCTCTCTTCCTCTCTCTCTAAAAATAAATAAATAAAATCCTTTAAAAAAAAAACAATTCAGCTTTCCATATTTTTCAACAATTTACCAGACTGATAGATTACCACAAAATAAATGGTGAATATCATTGAGAAAGTTTATGTAATCCTGACTCTCAGGATTCATTTTTCCTAAATATTATCAGAATGCTATCAAGGGTTTAACAAATGACCTGATCTCTACAAACCTTAATGTTTAGATTTCTTTTTTTAAAGTATATTTATTGATTATGCTATTACACTTGTCCCAATTTTTTCTCCCCTTTCTCCCCTCTCTGCCCTGCATCCCCCCACCCTACCAACATCCCCTCCTTAGTTCATGTCCATGGGTTGTACGTATAAGTTCTTGGGCTTCTCTGTTTCCTATACTGTTCTTAACCTCCCCCTGTCTGTTTTATGCCTACCAACTATGCTACTTATTTCCTGTACCTTTTCCCCCATTCTCCCTTTCCCCGCTCCCCACCGATAACTTTCCCTGTGATCTCCATTTCTGCGATTCTGTTCCTGTTCTGTTGTTTGCTTCATTTTTAGGTCAGTTGTTGATAGTTGTAAGTTTGTTGTCATTTTACTGTTCATAGGTTTTAATCTTCTATTTCTTAGATAAGTCCCTTTAACATTTCATATAGTAAGGGCTTGGTGATGATGAACTCCTTTAACTTGGCCTTATCTGGGAAGCACTTTATCTGCCCTTCCATTCTAAATGATAGTTTTGCTGGATAGAGTAATCTTGGATGTAGGTCCTTGCCTTTCATGAATTTGAATACTTCTTTCCAGCTCCTTTTTTCCTGCAAGGTTTCTTTTGAGAAATCAGCTGATAGTTGTACAGAAACTCCTTTGTAGGTAACCATCTCCTTTTCTCTTGCTGCTTTTAAGATTCTCTCCTAATCATTAATCTTGGGTAATGTAATTATGATGTGCCTTGGTGTGTTCCTCCTTGAGTCCAATTTCTTTGGGACCCTCTGTACTTCCTGGACTTCCTGGAAGTCTATTTCCTTCACCAGATTGGGGAAGTTTAATTTTGTTTAATTAGGGATAAGGGGAGAAGAAAAGTCCCAAAAAGTTTTGTGGGGCTCCTGTTGAAGCGAAATGTTAACACCGCTAACACTGGCCTTCTTTTTCCCAACTCATTAGGTGACACTGATGAGACTGAGGGCCACTGCCAGGCAGCAGAGCACATCTCAGGCTTCACATCACCTCTCCTTTGGCTGTTCTTTCCCATGCCACTCTCATTCTTGACATTCATTTTTACCATTACGTAAAATAAGACTTTCCTAGCACTCAAAAACTAAACATTTGTTGACCAGCCATATTTATTCAGGGGTGTCCAAACTTTTGGCATCTCTGGGCCACACTGGAAGAAGAGTTGTCTTGGGCCACATATTAAATACACTATGATAAAAAATAATCTCCTAATGTTTTAAGTAAATTTATGATTTTATGTTGGGCTCCATTCATAGCCTCCTGGGCCGCATGCAGCCCGTGGGCTGTGGGTTGCTACCCCTGCATATAGTTTGTGCTGTGTGTATGCAAATGCACATGTCCTTGATGGTAGAGCTGGCAGTCATGTGCTGGCCAGGGCAGAGTGCGGAGGTTGGGGGGTGTGGCAGCTTCTCCACACTCCTCACTCAGGGTGGTTTGGTCATTTGATTCTGCTCATCACCACGCAGTCTGCTTGTTAGTGGGGGAATGGTGATTTTGTGTTCTTCAGTTTTATTTTCTTCATGAGTCTCCTCCCCCATGCAAATAGATATATAGATGAAAGGAAGGACAGGCTGAATACTATAATAAGCACGATGCTGTTTTCCACCAGAATTTCCCACATCAAATTCAGCTTGGTGCATTGTTGAGGTTTTCTTACTTTGCATGATTGTTTTAATGATGTGGATAAAAATAAAAAATATGAATTGCTAGAATATGGGTATATTTTGGAGTTTCCTATGAGTTATATGAGTGTGTAGTTTTCGTTGATAAGACTGTTTTCTCTTCTCTTGCCTTATTCAAAATCACACATTAAACAGGAATGCTCTCTTAGTGTTAGTATTGTGATATGCCTGATCAATTTTATAAGAGAAGAAAAGCACTTTGGGACAGAACAAGTTCTATTAACAAGTAAGACCAAACTTATCCATACTCTCTTCTTTTTATTTTAACTTGTTAGTTAAGTTTTCAAAAAGGTTTTAAGTACCAGTCGTGTGTGTCAGCAATTTTCCTTTATAGCAGAGGGTTTAGCACATGTTACAATACAGCTCTCTTTTCTGCCGAAATAAAAATTGAAATCCAGCCCTGGCTGGGGTGGCTCAGTGGACTGAGTGCCAGCCTGCAAACCAAAGGGTCGCTGGTTTGATTCCCAGTCGGGCACATGCCTGGGTTGCAGGCCAGGTCCCCAGTGGGGGGCATACCATAGGCAACCACACATTGATGTTACTCTCCCTCTGTCTCCCTTCTCTTCTCTCTAAAAATAAATAAAAAATAAATAAATAAAATCTTAAAAAAATTGAAATCTTCCTCAGAACCAATTAGAGAAATGGTTTATTATTCAAGATGAAGAGCATACATTTTCAATCCATATTAGGTGTAGTCACACTTAATTTTCTTACCTAGGATTGGTAGAAACTTTTAAGCACAAACTCAGGCAGGCAAATGATATAATTTTACTTTTCTAAAGCTTGGTTAACTTCTACTACAACCTGTGACTGAGTTGGATAGTATTCCCTGACCGCTAACCCAGCTTCGTGTATGCCTGGAATCTATGAGTGTGGCCTTATTTGAAAATAGGGTCTTTGCAGGTATAATCAACTTAAGATAAGGTCATACTGGCTGAGGGGGGCCCTAAGAAGAACAGGGAGGTGCTGACGCAGGCACACAGGGAGAGACGTGAAGGCAGAGACAGAGATTGGAGAGATGCCTTTACAAGTCGAGGACGAGGGTTCCTGGCAACCGCCAGAAGCTGGGTGAAGCGAGAAAGGTTCTTTCCTAGAGGTTTTGGCCCTGCCGACATCTTAATTTCAGACTTTTAGCCTCCAGAAATGTGAAAAAAATGAATTTCTGTTGTTTTAAGCTGCCCAGTTTGTTGTTTTAAGCTGCCCAGTTTGTTGTTTTAAGCAGCCCTAGGAAATGAATATAGAGCCCCTCTTTAAAGTGGAGTAGCAGAAAATTAACCTCATATACAATAATTTGGTGAATCTCTCCTTTTTCTCCTGAGTGGCCCTAAGTAGCAGCAAGTGGTGATGGCGAGGCGGGGACCAGCAGATCCTGGACATTCTGAGCGGCCTCCTGGGTAGCCCGGTCCTCTGTCAGTGCTGCCCTGGTTGCTGCAGAGATGACCTTTGCTCCCACCGGTGTGGCCCCTTCTGAGCTGACATTTTCTCCACTATTTCCAGGCTGCTCTTTTATTTTTATTTTATTTTTCAACCACAGTTTACATTAGGTAGCATTCCACACCAGGTCAGATGTATAGCAAAGTGGCTGGAACCCCGCACTCCACAGAGCGGTCCCCCCGCTGCACCGATCACCCACCTGGATTCCGACCCAGTTCTCTCGACATTATTGACTATATTCCCCACGCTGCACACTGTGTCTCTGCGGCTGTTCTGCAACTACCAGGTTGTGCTGCTTAATCCCTTCACCCTTTTCACTCAATCCATAACCCCCCTCCCTCCTGACAGCTGTCAGTCCGCTCTATGTATCTGTGAATCTGTTTCTATTTTGTTTGTTTATTTTGTTCATTGGATTCCACATGCAAGTGGAATCACATTCTAGGCCACGCTTGAGTGACCAGGTCCCCATGATACTGTTGTCCCCATGCGTGCCAGGCTGTGGTTTATGTAGATGCATTCTGCAGCGGTTTCTTCTGTGCAATATTGGCACCTTCCAGGACTTCAGTAGGACAGTAGATTGCAAGCCTCCTCTATTCTTGGGCCCCACAAACCTATCTAGGGGTGTCGCTACCTCTCTAAGACTGGCCCAAGGAATGGCTCAGAGTTCATTACTGATGCATGTTCTCATTATTTCTTCTCTGACTCGTCCCATCACTCAGACTGGGGAATATTTTTCTAGCCTTGTTCTAGCGACGGGAATGAACAAATTTTTGCTCACTCATCACTCACCCTGCTTTGTCTGAGATCTACTGGCTATGTCTTGATTGTCTTTTTGTTCTAACAGCCTAAATTAGTGATTCTCAACTCGAGGTAATTTTGATCCCTAGGGGTCATTTAGCATGTCTGGAGATATTTTGGGTTGTCACAACGGGGGAGCATGTCGGGAGATGCCACAGGCATCTAGGGAGTAGAAGCCAAGGATGCTGCCAAATGCACAGGGCAGCCCTCAGTTCTTCCCAATTCCTTTTTCACATCAATAAATTATTTACATTAAAATATAAACTAGAGCATTAACAGTTATTAGGACTTCATAATTGGCTATCTAATGAAACCACCTAATTTTGGAGGGGGAAAAGCAACTTTGGAGCCTCAACTTCCTTGATTGACTCTCTAGAATGCTCAGATATTTTAGGCAAGCGCATATTTTAGTCAGTTCATGCCAGGCTGTGAAGAACACTGGGCTGAGAGTGTGTAAATGTGGATTCCAGTATCGCTTCTCTTACCAGCTGCTGGAGCGGGCAATTTCACTTCTCTGGGCCTTAGTTTTCTCATGTGTTAGAGGTTTAAACTAGATTAACCCTGAAATTCTTTTCACTGAGTGTTTTTTTCCCTATGATTTAGGGCCAGATTGTGAAAAGAAATAATTTTTCACATACAGAATCTTAATGGTATGAATATCAAATCATTTCTTTCATGCCATTCTTTGGAAATAATGGAGATTGCTCGTTGTCCAACACAATTTGTTCTCTTATTTTTCCATGTACCCATAAATTAGGGTAAAAGCATAAGCAGCTATCATAAAGAAACCTACCAAGATAGTGACTTTAAAAAGATGATGCTAGACCACATTTCCCATAGCCCCTTGCATTTGGGTGTGATTAAGTACTCACTATAGAATGTGAAGAGAAGTGAGGTGTCCATACTCAACTGCTAGTCTTGAAGGCAGTGGGTGTGCCTGTTTCATACCTTCCCCTTCTTCCAGCTGGAATCCCTGGTGACCCAGCTTCAGTCATGCAGGTGACAGTGATGCCCCCGGGGTGGAGGGACAGCTGGATGGAAGGGATCTGTAGCCTCACAGGATGGGATGGTGCAGAAGTGCTCCACCACATTGAATTGCTGTCTTCGGAGCTGTTTGATGAGAGACACAACACTGTTTTTTTAAAAAGTCACTGTGCCGTGGGGTCTGTCGGTCCTGCCGGGACCCATGGGTTGACCGTAACCGGTGCGTGTATAAATCTCAGACACGCGGGGAGAAGAAATCCGGCGGCCACGGGTCTCCTCCACCATCCCCCATCTTGGGGAGAAAGACCTGGGGAGAAGGACCCCGTGGGTTGCCCAGCCGGGGGTTTTATTAGAGGGATTAAGACACATTTACATTGGATTGATTATTCATGGGATTAAGCAGAACAGGTAGGATTACT